>JAJTUV010002781.1:0-107211 GCA_021653895.1 Mastomys natalensis
CAAATCTCAGAGACCAAAGAATAATCCTAAAAGACTTTCTGGAAGAAACAGACAAATCAAAAAATGTAAATGACTGAAGAAATGAAACATAACAACAAACCCCTGGAGCTGAAAGCAGACTCCTAAGACAGAGTGATACTGAGAATAAAGTAGAACAAATAACCTAAGGGATAAAATGAGTGTCCTCAAAGATTCTGGAGTCCAAAGAAAAAATAACTCATGGAAAGATAAGCAGACAGTCATTTCTTTTTTGTTTGTTTGTTTTGTTTTTTGTTTTTTCAAGACAGGGTTTCTCTGTATAGCCCTGGCTGTCCTGGAACTCACTCTGTAGACCAGGCTGGCCTCGAACTCAGAAATCTGCCTGCCTCTGCCTCCCAAGTACTGGGATTAAAGGTATGTGCCACCACCACCTAGGTCAGACAGTCATTTCTGACCAGGATCTCTGGTTCTAGGCAGAAAAGTAATAATATACTAAACTTTCAAGGAGGAATCGTTCTGGATTTTATACCCAGTCAAGCTATCAACAAAGGTTAAGTAAGGACAAGAACAGCAAAGACCTTTTTGGACAAACAAGAATTCAACAGTTATGTCTTTTTATATTTTATATATGAAAAACCTGTTTCCCTATTCCTTGAATAAAACAAAGAACAAATATGGGAGAAAGGTTGGCAAGGGCAGTACACAGTCAGGGCAGATGAAAATTAGAAGTAGAGGTGCAAGGAAGGCTTTAAAAAAAATAATGTGTTTGGGAATTATGGAGAAAATATTGACAAGTGGGAAGACCCAAACTTTTAGAAACTTATAGTCACAAAAGTAAGGCTGAGAAGTAAAGTAACAAACCATAAGAAAAACAGTACTTGTATCATGTATGACAAAGACTATATAGTATGTGAAGTGTTTTTCTAAAACAATTTTCAAACTAGTAATAGAAAGAATGAATGATTATCACAAAAAAATCACAAATGGTCAAGCTGCAAAAGGAAAATATGAATGGAATCAGATAAACAATGACATTCCTTTGTTTCTCCCTTAGAAATTCAGGCTGAATTTTTTTTTTTTTTTCATTTTTTGAGACAGGGTTTCCCTGTGTAATTCTTGGTGCCCTGGAACTTACTCTGTAGATCGGGTTGGTCTTGAACTCAGAGACCTGCCTGCCTCTGCCTCCTGAGAAGGATTAAAGATATGTGCTACCAGGGCCTGGCTTAATATGTGCTTCATATGTGCTGCTAGGAAAGAAAAGTTAGACTACAGAGAATTGTTAATAAGCTTGAGTGTGACTTCTATGTGTGTTTACTAATAGTCACATGTGTTCCTCACATCCTGATGATACTGTGACTTCTGAAAGTAGTGCTCAGAACTCTCACCACTTGACTATTTTTATCAACATCTTCAGCCATATTCTGTCCAATCTTCTTCTCATTCCTATAGTTACAACCTGGACAAATTGTTTAACTTTCTCTTTACTCTTGGTTCAAAAATTAAGACAGCATCCAGGTTTTAATCAGACATCCCATTTTAAATTCTTTATGTCCCCTGATCAGTTTTGGGGGTTCATGGCTTTATACTGGGAAAGTCTTGTTTATCTGTCCTCTCTTGTAGGGTTGATAGAGTCATGGCCTAATTTTACTTTGTCCTCATTTGTTTCCCTCCTCCACTGCTCCTCCCTATACTCCCTGACCCCTCAAGGTATATAAATTTCTTCAAACCACCTTGCAGAATAAATACTGGGGGACTGACCAACCAGACCACATCTTAATCAAAACTGCTTAATCATATATTCTTCTACACCTGGCTAGTTCTTTTAAATCCAAGGTCAAACTGAAGATAGATTTGAGGTTTCCTAAGCCCTTTTATATATATTTCCAGGGTAACCACATTGATTAATCTTCTTTCTGTTTTTAACCATAAGGGACCTCCTGAATCAATTACTTGGGGTGGTGAGCCTTGCCTTGTTGTTTAGGCTTTCTCCCTAAAGTTCTTATAACAGCTCCCCTGAAACCTTGTTGGGCTACGTGAGGGTCCATGGGCCTGGAACCCTGAGATTGCAGGTGTTTGGCCACGGCCCCAAAACCGGGCCTGCTCCATTTACACAGGTAGGGGCGTGACTAAGAGCCCCGCCTTGAGATTTACATGTTAATGAGGCTGGGGACATAGATAATTAAGTTTCTCTAGCCCCTCCCCTCGTCCACTCCAAATATAAGGGAGCGATTTGGGCTTTTGGTGGGGAGCCACTTCATCCAGATTCAACTTTCTCATCAATAAAACTACTTCTTGGAAATTCAGTCCACGTGTCTTCTCGGGCCTGCTTCCATCTTCCGTGACAGCCATGTGGAACCACCGCACCCCAGGAAAAGCCTCGGCCGCGTGAGACTCTACCTGCCACATAGCTCCAAGCTGCCTCTGCGCCAGCCCAGACCTCTTCCGCCACTGCGGCGGGGCCGGGAGGCCTGGGGCTGGGCTGCCTGCCATGTCTTATCCCACAAAACCTCCCATTACTAATGCCCTACTTGTCTGCCTTGGGACCCAACTGTCTCTGTGTCTCCAAATGCTCCTGGTTATTAGTGTATGCACCTGGCTGAGGTTGAGCACATCTCTACCTCTATTATTTTTCTAACTCTTATATTCTTCCACATAGTAGTCTGAATATCACTATATTCTTCCTACTCTTGAGTGCGCCTAGAGTGATGCTTCCCTAGTCTCTGTCTGGCACCATCCACTGCTCGATGGCTAAGGGCTGTCTGTGCCTTTGAAATCTCCAGGAAGGGCTGCCTGTCAAATGCACAGCCCTCTCCAACAACCGAGTCAGATCCTCCTCAGAATTATCCCATGGTACCTTGCTCTAAGGTTCCACTAGAGTAGTCTTTAGTCTTCTAAGTAAACAGCCTCAAAGTGGCATACCCAACTCTCCTTCCAGCAGGAACTCAAAATCTCTCCCTCAGACATTCTTGGAAACATTCCTGCCCCTCTCTTGGGCTTTGGTAATGGTTTGCTTTATTGAAGAATAAGCTTCCATGCCTTTGTAGCTGTGCCTCACAAACTCTGTATAGAAGAGCCTCAACTTTGGGTGACACCACCTTAATGATGGGACAAACATAATAGGCATTCAGTAGTAAACCTACTTCAGATTTTGAATTTGCTCTGTTCCCAGGCTATCTATAGGTAGGAATAAACCCCTTATAATATTGGGCAGCAGCAGCAACTGCAACAGCAACTACAACTCCCAAGCAGGCATGTGATCATACTGTCAGGCTGGGATTCTTGGAAGGTGAGATCTACACACTGAGTTTTCTACTTAGGATATTTAAGATATCCTCAGTGTAGGACCAGCTTATCTGGACATATCCCATTGCACACTGAGCAGAACTGTGCTTTAAGCCTCTTAGATTTTCCGGTCCATGCTCTCTTGGTGACATTCTACACCTGTGCCCTTCACTGAAGCAGACAGCTTCCCAGCTTCCATCTGTGCTCCTGATGTCCAGATCAAAGGACTTAGTTACACCCATAGACTGGGCCTACTTACATTGGCTTTGCAGGTGACTTCTAATACAGTCTGTTGCTCTGTGGAAAAGAAAAACCCAAGTCTGCATCTGAAACATGAGGTTACTTCTTGAAGATGGCCATTCATATATCAAAAACGTTTCATCCTGACTCAGTTTCTCATCTCCTTACATCTGAAAAGCAAGAGCATTAATTTAACATCTGACTTGATGTGAAAACACAACTAGAAATCACACAAAAGTCCAACCTTTAAAGAGTTTGCATTTAAAATCTCGGAGAAGGAAAGCAAGTGTGTATTTTATTGATGCATTTTCTCTACCAACTCTCAAAACCTGCAGGTGTTAAATTAGCTGCAAGAACTGCTCCAGGCTTCCAAGTCTGCAGGAGAAACATGCTAATGAGGACTGAAGGAAATTAATGGAAGAGAGTCCAGGAGGCTGGGAGAGAAGTTCAGCAATGCTTCCTATGTGGGGGATCTTCAGAGAAGCAGCTTCAATTTACCACAAGCCAAGAGCTCATGAGTGAAATAGACTGTTCTAGTCTTCACACTTAACTACCTCTTTCTGATGCTCAGGTCTGAAATCTCCTGAAGTATCTGAGGTTCTAATACAGGAATGGGGGGTGGAGAGAGAGGAAGACCTCAACAGCACCCCAAACCTTTAAGAATGTATAGAAAGAAGAGATACATATACTATTATATAAATTCTGACTTGTGAGCAAAAGATGAGTCTAATGTCAAGTTTTCAACAAGTAAAAAGACCCACAGTCTACCCAGATCAAATGTCTCATTTTATGAAAAACTAAGGCACAGAAAGACTAAAGATGATCTGAACACAAACACAAGCATCCTGGTTTGTGACAGTATTGAGACTTGAATTTGTGCCTAGGCATATTGATGGTAACAAAGAGGCTCACAGGGGTTTTACATGGATGTTCATGCGATTCCAGTGGTGTCTGTGACCAGAGGGTAGTAATTTTATTGAGAGTGACCCAAGGACCATGATTCATGCCTTTAATTGTATTATTGGATCCAGTCAATTGGGTCTGATAGAGATCTACTGAATGTCTGCTATACAAGAGCCTTGGAGACTTCATGGTTGACCAAGGGAGACAAATGACTGATATGCAAACAAATAATGCTATCCAGGGTAATAAACGTTGAATAAAATGCTAAGGGAACAGTGAAGGGGACAGTTTATTCTGCCCAGGCACAGGAGAGTGAGGAGGCATTCTGCAGACAGCGGGGAAGAATGGCAATTTTGTTTGTTTAGTGAGATGTGTTCCTATTTGAGTTGCCTCTTTGAATGATAGAGTATCTGTGAAGAAAAACAGATGGTATGAAATCATAAACAAAAACAAGACCTAGAAGGAGCCCAGTGAGTCTGGGTGAAAGTCTGAAAAAACTGGCTGTAGTTCCACTGGGTTGATAAAGCTCCAGGTCACGGAGGATTCTGTTCTACACATTACAGCAGTGGCAAGATAATAAAGGACTTTTAGAATGGGCTGGACCAGATCAGATTTCGGGCTTGGAAAATGATTCCATGGGTGGTTCAGAGGATGGATGTATAAAGGAGACCAGGGAGTCTAAAAGCATAAAAATCAATAAAACAACTGTAATAATGTACAGGAAATAACTACTTGGCTACAGTTGTGCCAGTGGGTACAGAGGAGAATGAATCTGGGAGCGAGATGGAGTCAGAACTGACAGGGTCCAGTGCTGATTGTATTTGACAGCTGACTCCTCCAACTCCTGCCCCAGAGTAAAGCTGATGTAATGTTCATCTTGGTTATGAAGCTAATACTCCAAGCTGCCAGTCATGGACTACTGGTCTCTTCTTGGGCTGCCTAATGGTTTTAATTTCTACTTTTGCCATGTTCACAGTCTGCCATTATTATATCTTCCAAAACTAATTAATAATTAAATAATGTCCTTTCTCATCAAATTCCACATGCAGGAGTCCTAACTCCACAACCCAGAATGTAGGTTTGCCCCAATATAGGGTCATGATTCAAGCAAGATGAGATCCTATATGAAAAGAAGAATTGAAGATCTAGATGTCCATACAGGAAGAAGTTGCAAGTGAGGAAGACAAAGGTCAGGAAAACACCCCCTCCAAACTAGACTGGTAGCCAGCAAGTCTCCAGGAGTGTGAGTTAACACATTGCTGTCCAAAAAGGGTAGCTGTGACCCATATTAGGGAAGCCACAGCAAAGTAAACACCAGACTGCACTCAAGCCCTTCCCATAAAAGGCTTTCATTGACCACTTAACCACAACAGAGCCTCCCTGTTACAAGACTTTGTACTCTTGTCTTCACAGTGTTTAGTGCTACCTTATGTTCACTATTAATATAATGTAATATAATATTTGATATACTCCCCCACCTCTTACCCAGACACAGCTTGCCCTGCCACCCTTAGAATATACATTCTAGGACATTGAGATGCTTCTTGGTATTTGCTATATCTTTAAATACTTGGAGCAGTGGTTCTCAACCTGTGGCTTACAATCCCTCTGGGAGTCGAATGACCCTTTCATAAGGGTCTCGTCTCATATCAGATATCTTGCATATCAGGTGTTTATGCTATGATTCATAACAGTAGCAAAATCACAGTTATGAAGTAGAAACGAAAATAATTTTATGGGTGGGGGGTCACCACAACATGAGGAACTTATTAAAGGGTTGCAACATTAGGACAGTTAAAAACACTGCTTTAGTTTCTGCTCTCCCCTGTTCCAGAGGTAGCCATGTCTTCTCATACAGTGCCAGCCTCTTCCCTTAGACACGATGGTGAAGGTCAGAGTGAACAGATTTGTTTGTACTGAGTGCCTGGTTACCAGGGCTACTGCCTCATCTAATAAAGTAGAGATTGTTACTACCATCAATGACCCCTTTACTGACCTCAACGACATGGTCTACATGTTCCAGATATCATGGCAAGTTCAATGGTACAGTCAAGGCTGAGAATGGGAAGCTTGTCATCAGTGGAAACCCATCACCATCTTCCAGGAGCTAGATCTGCTAACCTCAGGGGTAATGATGGTACTGAGTATGTTGTGGAATTTACTTGGTATCTTTATCACCATGGAGAAGGTTGGGACCCACTTCTGCCAATGCCCCCATGTTTGTGAACCAAGTGTGTTGTGAACAATGTGTGAACTATGAGAAATATGACAACTCACTCAAGATTGTCAGAAATGTTTCCTGGATCACCAATTATTTAGTCTCCCTGACCAAGGTCATTCATGACAACTGTGCCATCATGGTAGGACTCATGTCCTCAGTCCATGCCATCACTTCCAGTCAGAAGCCTTCCAAGGCCCCTTTGGAAAGCTGTGTGTGATGGCCATGAGGCTGCCTAGAACACCATCCCTGAATCCACTGGTCCTACCAAGACTGTGGGCAAGATCATTCCAGAGCTGAATGGGATGCTCACTGGCATGGCTTTCCTTATTCCTATGCCCAATGTGTCTGTCATGGACCTGACATGTTACCTGGCAAAAGGTGCCAAGTATGATGATATCAAGAAGGTGGTGAAGCAAGCATCTGCATGTTCACTAATGGACATTCCCGGGACACACTGAGGACCAGGTTGTCTCCTGCATCTTTTAATAGTGACTCCCATTCTTTCAATTTTGATGCGGTGGTGGCAGTGCTCTCAATGACAAATTTGTCAAGCTCATTTCTGGTATGACAACAAATACAACTATAGCAACAGGGTGGTGGACCTCATGGCCTACATGGTCTCCAAGGAGTAAGAAGCCCTGGACCACTACCCAGCAAGGACACAAGAGCAAAAGAGAGGCCCTTGGCTACTGAGGAGTCCCTTCCCAACTCAGCCCCTGACACTGAGCCTATCCCTCATGAAAAGCACTGTGTTAGAGGAATATGGCAACAATAGATCATCAAAAATATTTTTTCAAATTAATGGAGAAAATAAATGATTAAGGCTAACACCAATGTCATTTCAACCTGAATGTCAGTATTTTATTTTTATGGAGGCTCAGGAATCCAAGTAGGAGAGCAGTTGAGAAGAAAGTAGAAAGAGCATTGCTCTTATGAGCTTCAGAAGTCACATGATGTCACATCCATAACGCTCTGTTGGTGCAAACAGCCATGTCTGTATGCAGATTGAAGGAGTGGGGTCATAGCCTATTTCCCAATAGCACAGTCACAAAGATCACCAACAAAAGATAGTTTGGAGTGAGAAATTTTTCATCTAGCTTTAGAAACTAGTTACCACTGATCAACATTTCAAATCTGATTCTAAGTTCTGATTTCTGAGTCTCAGTCCAAGATGAGAAGACCTTTCTGGGCTCCTGGGAATTAATACTTTCAATGAATATTCTGGGTGTTTTTAATGCTGTGGCACATGACCCCCTTGTAGGAGAATCACTCCAGTACCTGCTAAACATCTCCTGGCAGCCAGAGCTCAATTCTGAACAAGGGTAACTTGTTATTTTGTTCTTTCTAAGAAAGGAAAGCTGGGGATATGGATGTGTAGGTGGGTGGGTGGAGAAATAGCTCATCAGTTAAGAGCACTGGCTGTTCTTGCAGACGACCCAGGTTCAGTTCCCAGCACCCACATGCTAGCCCAAAACCATCTGTAACTCCAGTCCTAGAGGATCCAAGATCTGAGGTACTCTTCTGACTTCTGTGGACAACAACTCATATATATGCATGTAAGCAAAACCCTCGCATATTACATAAATTTAAAAAGAAAATTTAAAAGAAAGAAAAATGTAGAGAACAAGGAGTCAAATGCCAGGGCTCCTTACTCCATGACAAACAATGTATGGTGATAAAATTACTCTATTTATATTTTAAAGTATGATGAAGCAATTATATGGAATGAAAACAAAATGAAAACCCAGAAACCAAAATTTAGGTCTTCTATAAACGTAATTGTTTTCAGTGTCTACCTAAGGAAATTGCTAGCATTCTCTGAGTGCTAACTGGTATATTTACTGTAAGTCCCTTCGAGTTTATAGACTTTCTGGGGGGGGGGGATTTGCATACTATCTATAACCAGAGAACTGCTTTAAAAATCTTCCCAGTTGACAGTTCTTACTAGAGGCAACAGCCTGGTTTCCCCTCTGGGCTTCTGAGTTGCTGCTGGTTTTTCTTTCTCATTGTTCTCTGATTTGCATCAGCCTTGCTCTTCAGTCAACATTACTATGCCCCATGCTGATATGATTCTATTCATCTAAATGAATTAGGATTAGCTTATTCTGAACTTGGATTTCCTTACAATATTTCTATCATATTTTTACAAGCAATTCCATATGGCTTGCAGGCCTTGGTGAGAAATTACATGGCTTGAATTATTTTTTTAAAGCTTGTCAATTCTTTACACAGGTTGAAATCTGTCTTCTGTGCAGCACTTGTCCTTCACAACCCCAGTACCAATGTTCTAGAATCTATAGCATTCTCTAAATAAAGCAGACGGGTCCTTAGGTGAGGGTGGCCCCACATTTCCTGTTTGATGAGTGCAGGGTGTTCTGGGTGGACTATATGAGAAATGGTTAAAGGGTTGTTTGGGTCTGTGGAAGATATTCCTCACAGAGTGCTAACTTCTTTAAAGTAAAAATTCAGACCCAACAACCCCTGCAGAGCAGAACTGGGAGGTAAAGAGGCCAGGTTGATGCTGAGAAAAACAAGTCAAAAACTCAGTGGTCTGAAGGAGTCAGGTGAGCAAATTCAGCAGCACTCCTAGCGAGTGATCTAATAGAGTGAAGAAGGAGGAACGTGTTCCATGAACAAGTAAACTTGAAGTTCATTCACATCCTTCAGGCTTAAGGAAGCCTTGGAAGAAGCCCCCTCAGACTAAGCAGGATGAAGAGTATGGATGCCTCAGAGTATAGCGAGTGATTGATCAGAATCTTCTCTGAAGTGTAGCCTCAGATCGCCTGAATTGTTCCACACTGAGTCTCCCAAGGCCATCTTTCTTAGGCCCTTTACTTGCACTTCCCCTTTCTTCCCTGAGCTCCCCAAAGCACGTCTCTGTGGAGTGAAGAAGCTGTGCACTCACTCACGGGGGAGGGATCATCGTGGGTTCCGGAGCAAAGGGTGTGTGGGAGGCAGGGCATCTCTGAGCCATCCACAGGATGCTGCCCTTTACAAAGTTAATTAGGATTTCACTTGTTTATGATAATGACGGTAATCATGATTACTTTATAGAACTTAGCTCTCTGTGAGGAATACCTTCCGCAGATCTGTGTGGTTGGTTTGTTGTTGTTGTTGTTGTTGGAAAAGCCTTCCTTCTCCATCCTCTTCGGCTCTCCGCTCGATTGATCGAATGCTCACACGCCCGCTGCCCACCTTCTCCTATTCCCGTTTCCTCGCTCACATTTTCCGGGTTTAAAGCAACTAAGCCTAGAAAGTTAGAGAAACAAAAGGAAGTCTACTAAGACTTCCTTGTCTACCTTCATCCACCTGCACCATCTGCATCCAGAGAGCAGTGACAGCTGTGGTTGCTGTCTGGCTTGTGTCGGATCTGAGACCGATAGCAGCACTCCTGGGGCCACCTGAGGTTCTATTTGTTGCCTTATACAGCTGTCTCTTCCGCTTGCTATTTTTCATTGCCTGCCATCCTCCCTCCTCTTTCTGCCTCCAGGAGAGATGGGCAGGCTCCTGAGAGCTCTTCAAACCACAAAGGCAATATGTTTGTGGTGTGAAGAGCTTGCAAGTGGCAAGAACTGCAGGCCAGAAACAGCCATCAGAAGCCCTGTGGACACTCTGCCCAAACCTGCCCCAACAGACACCCACACTTCCCTCCCCGTCCAGCACCTAGCTCCCAGGGTCATTCTGACTTGCAAAGTGAAAATTACTTGTGTGGTGGTGGCTCGCTCCAGGAGCCACTGATTCCCAACTGTCAGTGGCTGACATTATTACACATAGCAACTTTTCTACTGCAAATGAAGCTGCAAATGAAATGCTGGTTTCCAGCAGAGTGCCCCCACCCCTCACCACAACCCCAACTGTGTGGAATTGTTGGCAGGCACACTCACTTACAATGCCAGCCCTTTCCTAATCTTCTCCCCCCTTCTTTTGCATAGGTCATGGTTGTTGATGCTGGGGAACCTCCTGGCATTCACCCCTGCAGACTAAAGTGGCTGGAATTCCAGTTTCTGCTGCTTCCTCTCACAGTGGTGCATCTATTATGATGATGGCCTCCTGAGAGGCTTGAGCTAAACTGAATCTCAAGTCATCACCTCTTACCCAACACCTTGGCTTGTCCCTGATGTAACTCAGACTCAGGTGAATTAAGATGCCATATGAGTTAGAGAAAAGACCACTTGAAAAGCAGAAGATGGGGAGGGGATGGTACTTCTTGTGCTCTACTGATATGTCAGACTCAAAACTTGTGATCTCTTTAATTTTCAAGGGGGCGTGGATTTAAAAGAAAGAGAACAAAGACTCGACATGGTGTGGAAAATGCTTTGTGGTCTCTTTCCAAAGCCACACACCAGCTTCAAGAGAAGTAACTGTTAGTTTCCTCAGGCCACACAGGATGAAGAATACCAATGCTAATGGTGCACACAGCCTGTGGTTCTGAGAGTAGGGTGGGTGATGGTGCCAGGACCATGTGCTTGATCCTTTGTTTCACAGCTGGTAGAATCTAGGAAGTACAAACTGGCATTTCTGAAAGCACCCAGAAATGGCAGAGATGTAAGACCTTCACTCAGCTCGGCAATGGCGAACCAGCCTGCCCCATCTTAGGCTTAGAAGCCATCTTATAGTAGAGACAAATTAGGTTCATTCCTCTTTAGGTTCAAACCTCTGTTTCTAAAGGATTGGGCTAGGCTCCACCTGTAACCTTAACTACAAATGGTTCTGTACTGCCTGTTATAGAAACAGCACCCATGTCTTTGTTTCAAAAAGTTATAACCACCTTGCAATCTTACTTTTATTTCAAAAGGTTGTTATGACTACCTGTTGTAATGACTACCTTATGACTGTCTTGCAGTCATATATTTGTTTCAGAAAATCCTTATGACTAACTTGTTATGGTTATGTTCTTCTTCTGTAACCCTGCTGATTTTGCCCACCCACCCCCTACTTAGAAATCCCCTACCCCAGAGCTATAAAAATCTTGTCTTCCTCAGGTCCAAAGCTGACCTCTTGAACCCTGCCTTAGAGGGAGACAGCCCATGTATACGAATAAAAAAAAGCATGCTTTAATTAATTCCTTGCTTTAATTCATTTGGCCATGATGGCTGGGATTGGTGGTCTTTCTCTTTGGTTCTTTGGAATTAACATTATAGGTCTTTACTTTGTGCCCTGGTCAGCAATGGCTTCTCTTGTTTCAGGATCTAAAATGTCTCCTATAAACATCAAACAAACTACCAGGTAAAGAAGAATCCCATATGCCTGCCTACTGTCTCCTCAAAATTCAACTCAGGTTTCCCTGTGTACTTGTTTATTTCTACAATAATAACTGCATAACTGAAGCTGGTAAGAGCTTTGTTTGGGTTTTCCATGTAGGAATTTATTTCAAAACCAATTATCTATACCCTAGAGTTACATACACCCTAGAGTTCTTTTCAAGATATGACAAGGGTTGATAGTATTATTTCTATTACACTTCTCTGACAAGTGGCATTCCTTGGTGACTGTTGTGGTCTTTGTCAACTTGACACAAACCTAGACATATCTGGGAAGAGGAACCTCAATTGAGGAACTGCTGCCATCAAATTGGCATGTCTGTGGGGAATTTTCTTAATTGCTAATTGATGTAGGAGAGATTAGTCCACTGAGGGTTGTACCATCCCTAGCAGGTAGTCCTGGGTTGTATATGAAGGCAGGCTGAGCAAGCAATGAGGAGCAAGTTGGTAAGTAGCATTCTTCCATGGTCTCTGTTTCAGTTCCTGCCCTGAGTTCCTGCTTTGACTTCCCTTGATAATGGCCTATATAATCTATAAGCCAATAAATATTTGTTTTCCTTGAGTTGATTTTAGTCAGTATTTTATCACAACAACAGAAAAACAAGCAAGAACAGTTACAGAAATTATCTTGTTTTTAAGGTCTTTTAATTCTCTGGATCATAAATGACTATTAGTTCTGTTTAGTCATTCTATGTCAGCTTTCTTTTTCTATATGAGTCTAATACTTCTATACTTTGTTAGAGTCAACCCAGTAATATTTATTTATGTGATTATTTTGATAGCATAAGTATCCCATCAAGATGATAATATTAAATTTTTCACTAAACTCTGAGCCCCCATAGAGTGACTGTTATATAGCAGATGCTCAGTAAATGAAAGAATGAATAAATTAGCACTTTACTTTTTATCTGACCAAATGGGGAGGCTAGAAAGCTTTCAATTTGCAATTCTTTTAGAATGATAAAATCTGTATAAGAAAGTGCTCTTTTGTGGGTCTTTGCTTTGTTCTCTACAAAAAGCATTTTGACAGTTAATATCCCATCCTGAGATTTTATGGGGAAGGACCTTTAAAAGGTGATTAAGATTCAGCCCACAAAAAATGGATACATCTCTTTAAGAAGATGTAGTTAGATGATGTTAGTAGATCAATGGGTTCATAGATCTTCTCAAGAGTATGTATCTTATAGAAGGGTACTACCTCTGTCTTTTGCACTACAATATCCTGGCCTACTGCAGGACTGTGCCACAAGTAGACTTTAGCTTACATAAGAACTTGCACCAGAACAAACTTTCTTT
Source organism: Mastomys natalensis (assembly GCA_021653895.1). Taxonomy (NCBI): domain Eukaryota; kingdom Metazoa; phylum Chordata; class Mammalia; order Rodentia; family Muridae; genus Mastomys; species Mastomys natalensis. Next base: position 13,183 of record JAJTUV010002781.1, read on the forward strand.
CTTGTGGGCAACAGAGAACACACTGAGACAGTCTTTTGAAAATGATTTGTTTATTTTTTTTTATACATATGGATGCTTTGCCTGCCTGTATGTCCCTGCTATTAGAGGCCAGAAGAGGGTAGTGGGGCCCATGAAACTGGAGTTAGAGATGGATGTGAGCTACCATGTGGGTGCTGGGAATAGAATCCAGGTCCTCTGGAAGAGTAGCCAATGATCTTTAACTGCTGAGCAATCTCTCCAGGCCTAGGCTGAGATATTCTTTAATCTAGATATTTTTGTAATCATTTGCTAAGTATCATCATCTAGAATGGAGAGCATGGGAGATCTGGGCTCCAGGTTTAGTGTAGCCTCCCTGGGTACTCCATCTGCAGCTGCTTTACCACTCAGGCTTAACTTTACCTGCTTCTAAATGTACTGGAATCAGGGAGCCTCTTAGCCCCTTCTTGTCTCATTCTCTAAATTTTCAAGAAACTAGGGACTATGTCAGACCAAGGCTGCTATGACATGATAGAACTTGCTCAGATATTGGAAGTAGTTTTTTTCTAGACTGTGTATACATGGAATGAAGGATGTGGAGACTTTCTTAGTCTGAACATCTTTCTATTACTGAATGTATCTCTCCCTTTCTTTGTCATGGATGATTGGCACCACTGATATCTAGGTGTCTGCCACACACATCTGGTCTTTGTTTATGTGCATCCCTGTAACACTCCAGGGTTTTCTACATAGTCCTATGGAGTTAATGTGCTATGACTAGTTTGTCATGCTAAGCCTCTCACTTACTTGTGTAGGCAGATTAGGTGATTGAGAAAGAGAATTGTGCAAAAATTAGAACACTGTTTCTCACAGTTGTCTTCCAGGAAATATTTGACAAGTGAGTCCATGAAAATGTTTATCGCTGACAGTGAAGTCTAGGGATTACTGCCTGATAGGCCCAACCAGTTCTTAGAGACCCACAGTGAATTCAAAGTACCTGAGCATCTGAGTATTGACAAAGTTAACCTTTTCAAAGGTATGTGACCCTGTTTCTGAAATAGATTGGGCCATAGATGCCTACTTTCCCCTCACTATTCTTATTCATAATTCACAAAATTTTCCTCTGTCACACATATTTATGGGAAATACTGAGATCCTGTAGGATGGGACACAGCTAGAAATTACTTGCAAAGAAAGTAACCTGCGCTTAAAATATGTACCAATTTCACTTTCTGAACTTAGCTCTTCTCCCCAAAACAAATAAGAACTTATATATAAACAATGCACTTCAAACTCAAGGACAAAGCATTAGGAAATTATGTTGGACTTCTCATTAGAGCATGTAAGTCATTACTTTCTGGTGTGTAATGAAATATATACATATGAGGAGAAAGTTCTAAATAAAAATACAGGGTGTGGCATCGGCATAGACAGAAGGATGTGGCGATGACATTTAGAGACAGCTGAAGATAAGAACTGACCCTGCAAGGAAAAGAAAAACATACAAGTGACATTTGGACAAACTGGAGTAGTTTCCAAAGGACAGAAGAGAAAGGGATGTAATTCTAGTTAGAGAAATAGCAGAGGATGTGAGCAGAGGGCGTGAAATCAGCATACATGCTTACAGTAGATGACAGGACATCTTAACTAAACAGTAACATTCCAACATCCATTAGAAGAAAATGCTCCTCAGACAAAGAAGGGCTTCTACATGTACAGAAAATATCAACTGCGTGCCCCAAATTTGTATCCCTTCTTTTGAAGGCCCTAGGAAAAAAATCAGCTACAAACATGCAATACAGCATTTTAGATTTATGCACAGTTACCTTTTTGTTGCATCTTTTCAGGGTTTGATCTTGTTTGTATGACCATGGTATGGCTTAAAATGGAGAATTTAAAAAACAAAACAAAACCTCTGTTCTGTGAGGAAATATAAAAGTAAATGTTTTTATTTATGCTTGGACCACTTATGAATGATGGTGGTTGGCACCAGTGTGGGAGGATCAATGACCTTTCAGGAGAGAGATTCAGAAATACCAGGTGGCTCATGGCATGGGGACTTTACCCTGCTAGCTCTCCTCACCCTTTACTTTACCCACTTCCTTCTCAATATAAACTTCTATATTAGGGTTTTGTTTTAGAAAGTATTGGCTCACAATATTTGCCCATTTTTGTTTACAAAAGAAAAATGAAATGCCACATATTGGGTTACTTGTTGAATTGTGGGCCAATATATTCATAGGAAGCTGTTATATGTTTTCTGGGTCATCTTCAGCAAAGGCACCAATAATTGCACATGGGTCAGAAATCTACCTGTGTTAAAGTAGGAGGTAGGACACAATGGACCCAAGACTGTTCTGTTAGACTGTCTCCATGGTATCATTGGCTCCACTTCTAGCCATTCACTCCAGTACTTTATCACCATAATTAACATTGTTGCATGGAAATAGCAAGTATGAAAGAAACCAGGGGAGACAGCTTAGGTGCTAATGAGCACATCAATTATAATAATGACGAATCTACTGTCATTCCAACCATTGATCTTCAAATCACTCAGCTGTTGATTGCAAATGAGGAGAGGAAGGAAAACTCTCCTCTAATCCTGCCACCCATTTAATTACCATTAGCTTTTACTTGTAAGTCTTTTGAGACTTTATGCTGTGCACGTTTTTTTTTTTTTCACATGATTTTGACCATATGCTACATTTTAAATTGCATATAATTATTTAAAAATTCACGTACTTTTTGACTTGAAAAGGAGAAGATATTCATGGTAGATAACTTTTAAAGTACAAAAGGCATAAAAAAATATTTAAAATCATTTAAATTCCTAGCAATCAGGCATAACATTGCTAGCATTTGGAGCATATTCTAAATTATTTAAAAACTCTTTATTGTCTTTCTCTATTCCAACAGCTTTCAAAACATATTGTAAAAATTCAGACTGAACAAAAATATGTAAAGCAGAAAGTGGCATTCTCTGTCACCACACTGTCCCCAAATAAAGGTTTTCTGCAGTATTGTTCCACTGTTTAAGCCCAGACAAATGTTGGTTTGTCTTACAGAATTAGATTACACTATGTGTTTTCTTTCTCTACCTTATTTTCACAGTGAACGAGTTGATGCAGCAGCACTATTATTTATTCTTAAATTTCCAGTTGATTCATGTTTACATTCTTTTCCATTTTTCTGTGTGAGCAAACCTGCAAGGACTATCCTTTTATCTGTGTCTTTTCACACTTTCACACTCTGTAGGAGCCGCAGCATCGGAAGCTTATAAATGAATGTGTGGAGAAAAACGGACATTTTAAAGATGAAAAATCTGTCGCTGACTAAATGGATGTTCTGGCTTTATTCTCACCAACAATGTATGAAATTGCCTGTTTGGGTGATATTCCACGTCTTTAATATTTTGGGATTAAAAATACTCATTTGAACTAACTTCTATCATTTATGGGAACATTTTCTCTGTACTTTTGAGAGATTATACTCTCTGGATGGAAGCATCTGTTAATTTCTTAAGATTTTTGTAGCTTTATTTATATATTTATACTCTATGTGCAGATGATCACATGTGTGTGAGGTCTAGAATTTGATGAGCTTTGATACATGTGTAGAACTATGATACTATCACCACAATAAACATAATAAGCATATTTATCACTTGAAAAGTTTCCTGTGTCCCTTTGATTTTTTTCCCTTTGGGAGAATATTATTATGAGCAGTGCACTAATATTTGCATTTTAACAACAGAGACTATAATATAAAGCAAATCTCTGGGGCTTTAATTTTGTATAATATTAACTCATTAAGTCACAGCCCCCACTTTTATCCACTGGCATCCACTCTTCTATTATCAGCTACTAGCTACTATAAGTGTGATTTTATCTTATCTATCTATCTATCTATCTATCTATCCTATCTATCTATCTATCTATCTATTCTGTCTGGCTATCTATCTATATCTCTCCCCCTCTTTTGCTCTCTCCTCTCTAATCTGTCTTCCTTTCTGTATCTACCTATTATCTATCCGTCTGTCTATTCTATCTATCATCTATCTATCTATCTATCTATCTATCTATCTATCTATCTATCTGCACACATGCACTTGCGCAGCGCTAGGGACTGAACACAGAGATTTGCATATACCAAGTAAGCACAATTCCACTGAACTATATCCCAGTTAGGCTGCTTTAGATACCTCATATCAGAGTATCAGGTCAATAGTTTCTTTGTGTGACTTGTTTTATTCAACTTAATTTCTTCAAGGGCCATCTGTTTCACAATGTTTCCTTCCTCTTGTAAAATGTTGAATAATCTATCTATCCATCTATTTGCATATCTCATGTTTTCTTTCCCCTTGCATCTTTGGTAGACACTTGGATTTTTTCACTCTTGGACATTGTAAACAACACAGCAGTGATGATATAGGGTGCAGCTATGACTTTGAATCCTGATTTTGATTCTTTGGCATAAATAAACTAGAAGATTGCTGGATCAAAAAATGGACAGAAGTAAATATGATCAATATACATTGTGTTGTGTGTAGTGTTGTATGTGTGTGTGTGTGCGAAATTCTTAAAGATTTAATAAAACATATTAAAATATCAATGAAAGAATCTTATTATTTTAATTTGCATTTATTTTACAAATGATAAAGCTGTCAATCCTTTGTAGATTTATCACCATTTTCAGTTATCCTATTTATTCTTGTTAAAATTCTCTCTTTTTTGTAGGAAGACTATTCCTTGCTTTTTTGCTATTTTTTAAAAAATTTTCTTATTGTAGGGCACTTCACACTGATATATATGTATATATATGCATATATGCATATATATATATATATATATATATATATATATACCACATACATATGTATGGTGTGTGTGTGTGTGTGTGTGTGTGTGTATGCTTTAGTATAAGTTTTAAGTTTTAAGTAAACTGAACATTTCCACTCAAGTCCTTTGACAATGAAAATCATCACATATTGCTTTTGGAAATTTTTCTTAAAACAAAAACATTTGATTAGTAATTCTCTTGGGGTTGCATACCAAACATGTAAATAATTTGAACTGTTCCTAACAAATGGCACAGACAGCAATACCAGATATAATTTGAAACAAAAAACAAGCTTGAAAAGAATTGTGAGGTGGATAACATGGTGTGAGAAAACACACACTGCAAAAAAATATATTTCTAAGAATGAACAAAATGTCATGGAGAAAGATCTACGGAGCTAGACTGACTGCTGCTGTGGCTAAAATGTCCTCCTGAACCTACACAAGAATTGGATTCTTAATTTAGCACCAACACTAACATAAATGCTTTCAGTGTTGGGGTGAGATCAAGGGTGGGAGAAGGGGAGAGGTCCCTGCCTGTCTGCCCTGTATAACCACAGGCCCTCCATTTCCACTTAGGGTGGTCTTTGAGATTCCTATATCTATTTATATATATATAATATATGTTAGTTCTTTGAGAATTTTATATGACATATCTTACTCATATATACCCCCACTCCTTCCAGGCCCACTCCTCCCTTCCTCTATGCTATTTTTAGAAGACATTGTATCACAGCAGGCATCCTGGTCCTCTGATTCATACAATCTTTTTACCATCTCCTTTTTGATGTTCCCTGAGCCTTAAGGGTTTGTGTTGTAAATGTATTAATTGGGGATGGGCACCCTGTGGTCATTTGATCTCTGCAGTTTGACAGATTTTGGAGTTCTGTATTGATCTGTCTGCTCAAAAGGAAGCTTCTTTGGTGAGGGATTTGAGCTAAAATTATCTGTGAATATAAAGCTAATGTTTAAAATTCAGTTACAGATTATACTGGTTTAGGAGATTGGCTATAGTAGGTTCTCCTTTAGAGTCCATAGCCTCCCCAGCCATAGGTAGTTGGTTAAATTCAGAGTTCCAAGCATGAATTCCCTCCTATTGATTGGGCCAAAAGTTCTGTTAGGTGCCTGTTGGTGAACCCAGGATATAAGTACCTCCATTGCAGCTTTAGGAATATCTTGTCATTGTTGTGGTTTGTTGTCATTGCAGATGAATGGGACTATTACTCCTTCACAGGCAGTTTCCGTGGCTCCTTCTGAAACTATGAGACCTGGTTCTCAGGCTTCCAGGTTCGATCCAGACAGATTCTTACCAGCCCTGTGTGCCAAGCATGTGATGTCTTAAACAATGGGGTCTTACTTAAAAAAAAAATATTTTACAGTAGAGCAATGTCATCCTAGTTGACATAACTTTAATTGTAAAACGTGTGAAAAGAGCATGGGGTGGTCAACCATGATCTCAGCATGTGCAAAGACTTGAGTCTGATCTCTAGTTTTGTCCCATTGTTTTTGAAAAAGAAGAGGAACCTTTTCCCTGTTTTAAAAGGCAAACTAGCCTGTAGCATTTCTAAGGTAGTCTGCTAAGCTTGTTTGCAATCCTGGATCAGCAGTCTTGAGAGGCACATAAAGTTCCCTCCAGTGCTAGACATGGATTTGACTGCTGAACTTGGAGTGCTGTACGTTTGCATCTCTTTAAAATCTTGCAATTTTAATAGGCATTCCTGTGGGGAACTTATATTTCTCGGGAGCTGCTAAAGGGAACCTAATTATTTCTTTAAGAGGCAAAGGCTGAAGTGTATATATGTGCCTCTGTGTGTATGCAAGTGCACACTTAATTACTGCATGAAACAGATTCAGAAAGGTGCACACTACCACAAATTTTAACAATTTTGGCAAACTGCATATAGTCATGTCAACAGCTCTCAACTTAAGAATCAGAATATTACCTGACCTCTGACATCTACAGTTTATCAACTTTTATGATTTATGACATCACAGAATAATTGTCTAGTTTGGGTTTCTATGCTATGATGAAACATCATGACCGAAAGTTGGGAAGGAAGGAGTTTATTTGGCTTACACTTTTACAACCTAGTCCATAAAAAAGGTAATTAGCACAGGACCTCAAGCAGGGCAGGAACCTGGAGACAGGAGCTGATGCAAAGGTCATGGAGGAGTGCTTGCTTGTTCCTTATGTCTTACTCATCCTGCTTTCCTATAGAACCCAAGACCACCAACCCCACTACCTATAATGGGCTGGACTCTTCCACATTAATTACTAAGAAAATGTCCTACAGGCTTTCATAAGCTAGATCTTGGGGAAGCGTTATCTCAGTTGAGGTTTCCTCCTCTCTGTTAACTATAGATTGTGTCAAGTTGACATAAAATTAGCCAGCACAACTGACCCCTTGTCAGTTTGACACACAAACACATCACTGTTAAGCCACCACCTTTCCTTTCTTGTTCATCCCTATGACAACATCAGAATATATATCACAATATGAAACAATTTATAAACTTTAAAAGTCTCATAGTCTTTACAAATTCAAACACCTTAAAATTTAGTCTCCTTAAAAAACCCAAGTCTCTTTTAAAATCTAAAATCTTCTTTTTTTTTAATTTAGTATCTCAACTGTGGGATCCTGTAAAATCAAAAATAAATTAAATACTTTCTCTTCAAGAGGGCAGTCACAATCAGATCAAAGCAAAACCAAGCTTCAGCCATGTGAATAACTCAATGTCTAATGTCTGGGATTCACTCATGATCTTCTGGCCTCCTCCAAAGGGCTTACTTAGGTCACATATCTTGCTTCACCTTCTAGAACACAAGTAGTTTGTTTTCTAGACTCAGGCCAGCTCTATTCCATGTAGCCTGCTATTCTTGGCAGCCGTCTCATGGTACTGCCAAGTCCAAAGTACTGGGGTCTTCTGCTCCACCTGGACTACACATTTACCAATAGTGTCTCATGGGCTCTCTACAAAGTCTCATCTTTCTTAATGATCCCTTCAATCCTGGGACTTCCACAAGTAGTCTGGTTGCACCTTTACCAATGGTCTCTCCTGACTTCTCACAGAGTCAAGTCTCAGCTCTTTACCATGACCCCTTCATGCCTTCAAAAACAAAAAGTACAAAAAACAAACAAATAAAAACCAAAACAAAAGAAAACAAAAAAACAATAGCACTAGGGTGATTCTTACACATTACCAATTTAGGCCCCCAACAAGATATAACCTTAGCTGCCTCTGGAACATAGCTTCTTCATGCCAAATTCTGAGGAAACACTTGCCAGAAGATTTTACCTCTGTGATGCTAGTCTTTTCTTCATCACCACTACTTTCTCAGCTCCAGGTAACCAGCATCAATTATCCCCGCAAAGCAAAGGCTTAACTTTAGTGGTTCTGGTATCTTTTTTATCTCAGCCAGTTCTTCAGCTCCAGCTGACCATACCACAGATTTTCACACAAAACACCTGGTAGAAAGTTTGCTTCCCTCTGAAACTTCAGAAACCAGGCCTTCATTGCCTTCACTACTCTTAACATTCTTATCTTCCAAGCTCTTACAGAACAGTCCACTGAGTTCTCAACTTTCAGCGGCTTTTCTAACCCAAAGTCTCAAAGTCCTTCTGTAATCCTCCTTAAAACATGGTCAGGTCTGTGACAGCATTGCCCTATTATGCCAGTACCAATTTCTGACCTAGTAAGGGTTAGTGTTTTTGTGATAAAATACCATGAAGAAAAGCAGGTTGTGGAAAAAAGGGTTTATTTGCCTTACACTTCCACATCATAGTTCATCATTAAAGAAAAGTCAGTGCAGACAGGAAGTCAAGCAGGGCTGGAACCTGGAGGCAAAAGATGTTGCAGAGGCCATGGAGGGATGCTGCTTACTGGTTTTTCTCCTCATGGCTTGCTCAGACTGCCTTCTAATGGAACCCAGAATCACTTGCCCAGGATGGCACCACCCACAATGGGCTGCACCCTCTACCATTAATCACTAATTAAGAAAATAACCTACAGATTTGTTTGCAGTCTGATTTTATGGAGGCATTTTCTCAAATGAGCCCCACCCCCTCTGGTGACTATAGCTTGCATTAAGTTGACATAAAACTAGCTAGCACAATAAATTTTGCCTGTTTGGAATCTTTATAAAGGTAAACTTGTATGTTGAGTATTATATTTATATGGTATGACTTCTTTAACTCAAGACTCAGTTTATGAGTCATCTTGACTGTGGTATTCAGATATAGTTTATATACTATTGTATAGTATGTCATATGTGATTATATCATATTTATTTACCCATTCATGACTGCTGAATGTTTGGGAAGTTTTCAGTTTATGACCTACAATGAGCAGTCTACTACATATTTTTGATACCCATACACACACTTATAAGTAGAATAACTGTTATAACCAACACATCTATTCACCCATAGTAAAGCCATATCATTTTTCAAGGTGACACCACTATCTGATGCCATGATCAGCAGCCTATGAGGGCTCCAGATGCTCTGAAGCTGTGTGTTTTTATCCTTTCATGTGAGCAGTGACCATAGGAACAGATAAACAGGAGTTTGATCAGATTTTTGCCATTACCTATCAACTTTATAAAATATTGGCTCAAAAACTTTGCCCTAGAAGTTGAGTTTTGTTCAGACACTCTCCCACTCATCAGTTTCCTACTTGTGAAAGGTTCACATTTGTTCTCTAAATGAACCTCACAACCATGGAACCACAGAGAAGGAGGTGAAGGCATCTGTTTTACAGATGGGAAAGTGAAATATAACCAATGAAGATGACCAATGTTGATGGCCAACTTGACAGAATCTAACATCGCTCAGGGTATGGGCCTCTGGCCCTGCTTGGGGGCTGGGCATTATCTTGATTGGAGTTTAGTTGAAGTGTAAAGACCTGCCACTGTGGGTGGAACCATTTCCTGGGCAAGGGATCCTAAGTTTTATAGTAGCGGAGGAGAAGGTAAGCAGAAGATGTATCATTGTTTACAATTCTTGATTAAAGATACAACATGACTAGCTGCTTCAAGTTCCTAGTGCTTTGATTTCCCCAGTGAAGGAAGATGAGCTAAACCAAATGCTTTCTCCATTAAGATGCTGTTGTCAGAGTATTTTATCACAGCAATCAGGAAAAGAAACTAAGACACCCTGCCAGATCTTTATCTTTGTTAGATGCATCAAGATCTTGCGGCCTTCATTCAACTGTCTATTCTCTGTCACATCAGTGGTCATGGTTCGTCTTACTATGAAGCATCAGCTGTGACTTCCAGGGTTTGTGATGGATCCAGAGCATTGGATGACAGTAAAGACAAGGACACTGCAAGTATTACCATTAGCATGGACTGACCAAATCCATGGCTGCACCATATGCTAAGATAGACACAGGACCCAGGCACTGAATTTTCATACCTGGAGAGTGATGACATTCTCAGAAGAATTAGAAGATGGCTTAAGAGCAAACTCTTAGGAACTATATCAATTCTTGCCTTGCTGATTTGGGTTCAAATCTCAGCTATGCCACACAGCACCAATAATCTTAGATTACTTGTCTAAACTTGCTTTCATTTTTCTGTTCAGTCCTCCCCTCCCCTTTTCCTTTCTCCTTCTCCCCCTCCTTTCCTTCTTTTTGTGTTTCTTTTCCTTTTGTTATATGATACTTTCACTTGAGAAAGCAAAACCTATGATCTTTAAATCTAGACTATGAGCTGATTAAAAGTAAAGCTGTAAAATATAGGTGGTCTAGTAAAAAATGATTTGAGTGAGGGGCATAGTGGAAGTATTTGTACTGGACAAAAGTGGAAAATTTTTCAAGAGTGGAAAATCAGCCTCCATGGCCAATTAGAGTAGGACTCTGCTCCCTGAAGAGGGAGAGCCATGCTTTTAGAAAGCAAACAAATGGCTGTAAACTCACTCTAAGAATGAAATAGATTTGACTTTGGTGGCTCAAGTTACCTGCATTTTAACCTTGAAGAAATGAATAACCTCTGCAGTTTCTATCACCTGCTAATCCAATGGACTGACTCCTCTCTAATTGGATTAGATAGTGCATGGATTTTAATGTGTGGTTCAGGCATTCAATAAATCTGGTCAATTTAATACAATGGCACATCAGGGGTGGGGGTCACATTTATCTACTCAGGGATAAAGTAGCAGATGTGTCTGTGTCTTTGGTTTTGGTCATTAAGGTTCCATGTTAGAAAGATGGGTACATCTTTCATGCTTTTAATTTCTCATTCGTCAAATCCTAGTCTTTGTTTCCAAGAGGCCCAAATCTGGGCTTTAGCACAGACAGAGACCTGGGCATAATAGTAAATTGAACTTATAATGACAGTGACAGCTATTGGATGGATAGGTATATTCTGATCATTTCCATAAATTATTGGTTAATTAATTGGCCAGGAGACCTCAGATAGGGCATTAAAATTCACAGAGGGAGCACATCTACATATTTGTTTAGTAGTAGATTCCAGAGAAGTCTTTAAAGTTATGAAAAGAGACACACATATGTTACTGTCTAGTTAAGTTTCCTCTGTGTGTGTGTGTGTGTGTGTGTGTGTGTGTGTGTGTTGTGTTTGTGTATGCATTTGTAAATTTTTCTTTTATTTTAGATAGGGGAATTTTGAAGAGTAGGAGAGATGGTTACTTTGTAGGTAGTCCCTCCATTCTGCTCTCTTTGCATGTTCCACTGACAGGATCCCTCTGCTTTCTGGAGTCATAGTCTCCTTGACATCCCCATTGCCACTCTGGTGGCACAAATTGCACACTTGTTATGTCTCCGGGAGGAGTGAATTCCCACTCTATCATATTAGATGAAGAGTGTAGAGGGATGCCTGCAGCTGTTCATGTTCCCAGTTCTCCATCTGGAGAAAGAGGAGGACTGCCTTGCTAACAAACATGCTTGGAAGAAGAAATGAAACTTGCTTAGCTTAAGTTCTTCTTTCTTCTCCATCAGGACCAATCCTGAGGACCAGCAGCACATGTGCTCTGTGCATCCACACTTCACCCTATGAGACAGTCTTCATTCCTGTGGATGACAACCTGTGGTTGTGTGATTTAATCAGGAAGGGAAACATTGGAAGGTCTTTGCACCCTAGCCAATCACACATGTGTATCCTATAACTTGAGAGGGTGTCATTAATGAAGAAACTAAACAACAGAGACAGAGTTCTTTAAATTTAGGGGCTTATAAATCCAGGAGCAATGAACAATAATCTTAGAAGAATATAAAAATAGTTTTACTTATTCACAAACCCAATAAAGATACTGGGCAAGAGCCCACATGGATAGAAGCCCACTCAACTCCAAGAGCCCTGTGTCCTAATGGATCCCCGTTGGGTAGCCTGAAAACATTTTTCTTCTAACCAAAGGAGCAGACAAAATTCTGACTCTTTGCCATCCCCTAAGAACTTCCACAGACAGGTTCCAGAATCCTGCCTGTTGACCAAGAGCCATATCCACTTGTATTTTGCACTGTGCACAGCCCCTCTCCAATCTCCTCCTAGAGTGTACAGGGCTCTAGGAAGCTCTCTGTAAGAAGAAGATAGTTGATACTTTAGATAAATATAAGAATACTTGTGGTATAGAAACAACACCCTGTGTCATAGTTTAAGTGAGACTGAATTGGGCCAGCCTGTTTCACCCATATTTAGATGAGAAAGTTGTTTCACACTTTGCTATACCCTATGTCTCCTATCAGTCATATGCATAGAGAATGCCTTCATTATCCTCCATCTTTGCTGAACTTAAAGGAGTTTATCTGAAATTTAGCAATGCTTGCCAATGTAGTCACTGGGTTGAACCTCAGTGTGTACAGTGTACTGTGTTTCAGACACTGATTCCTAAGTCAACTCTACAAAGGGATAAAGTAACAGATGTGTCCATATCTTTGGTTTTGGTCTTGAAGGTCAAAATAGACATAAGGAAGGAAAAATATAGGCAATTCTCTACAAGAAAAGCCCAAACTTTAGAAATTCTCCACAGTCTAGTCACTGTGGGCTAATGACAGGAAATGACAAGTACCTTTTATTTCCTAGATTATGGAGGGTTGATAAGTTGAAAGTTGTGGACATGTTAATATGATCAAATAATGCAGATACTAAAAAAACCTCTGACTTTGACATTTGACAAATGTAGATAATAAAACTCACTGCTTGAAGGACTTCCAGTAAGCTGTTACCTTCCCCATGTCTCTGTTCCTTATTTGTGCAACACTCAAAAATTCCACTGCTCAAAGTTCCTCTAAAATTCAGTGAGATGATATCCACTATCTTGGTTTGGTTTTCACTCAATTCAACAAAAGCTAGCATCAACTGGGAAGAGGAACTTTAGTTGACAAAATGCCTCCATCAGATTGCTTATAGGCAAGTCTGTAGAGTTTTTTTGTTTTTTGTTGTTGTGGTTTTTTTTGGTTTTTTGTTTTTTGTTTGTTTGTTTGTTTGCAAATATTTAAACCATTTATTGCCATTAAGTTACAGATCTGAATTACATATGGAAAACACCAATACTTGTTATCACTGGAAATTATGGTAGACATGTGGCTGAGGGTTATATTATAGTCATTAAAAAAAAGTCAAGAATTTTGAGTACTTAAGTGCTTGTGGTTATAAAATTTTGTTCCCTTAGATTTTTTTTTATTACACAAATCCCAGTAGATAATATACATATTACTACAAATTGCTATAGCTAAAACCATCATTCAAAATTATTAAATTAGTTGCATATTTTGAACTACTTTTGATGAAGACAAAGTTTAGCATTGATAAGGCAGCACAGAGTTGGTTTAGGGACTCTTCTGCTATTCAATAATGTTGGCATGGTCATTAAAGATAGCATTCCGTGTTTTCCCCTCAGCACGACTATTCATGCTGATGTGATCTGTGATTGCAGCAGTGGCTGGAACTATCCTTTTCAAGAGCTGGTTCTTGTACTGCTATGCAGATGGCCGCTTACTCATCTCGTAGTTGAAAGTCGTCCTCCTGAATGAGCTGAGCTACTTCATTTGTTACATGGCATGTAAACAGAAGCCAGTTTCCAGGTTGTACCTTGTAGGCAAATCTCATGAACGTCAGAGAATAGCATCAGAGGGCAAAAGTCATCCGCCCACTTATAATCTCTGCAGATTTGTTCATGTCATTGATAGCAGCAATGGAGAGACCCCAGTTGGCAACTGGGCCTAGAAGTGCATACTCATGAGATAGTCCTGGAAGTCCTTGCTCCGGACATAGTCCGCTGCTTTGCGCACCAGCGCTCCAGCCGTGGCGTGCCTTTCGAGTGAAGCCGCTACCAGACAATGATACCAGTGTCGACCTAGCTGAGTCCCTCCTGATTTTTGGATTTTTTGTTGTTGTTTTGTTTTTAAAATTTGGTTTATTGGTTGGTTTTTGTTTTTTGTTTGTTTGGTTGGTTAGTTAGTGATAGATATGGGAGGGGAGGGCCCATCCCACTGTGGGCGGTGTCATCCCTAGGCAGATGGTTCTAGGTTGAATAAGAAAAGCAAACTGAGAAAGTCATGGAGAGTAAGCCAGTTAAACAGTGTTCCTCCACAACCTCTGCTTCAGTTCCTGCTCCAGGTTTCTCCCCTGTTTGAGTTCCTGCCTTGGTGTTCCAAAATGATATACTCCCTTTCTTTCTCAACAGCCTTTTGGACATGATATCTTTATCAAAGCAATAGCAAGCAAACTAGAACATCAACAAAGCCTTAGAATGGTCTCTAGCACAGAGAAAGTAGTTAATAAATTTACTCACCATTTGGGGGAGTTAAATCACATTATAACTTTCTACACCCGAATTACCATCATTGATTCAATCGAAGTTCTGAGGACCTGTTTGGATAGAAAACTACAACGTTCAATTCTTATGTCATAAGGCTTCCTCTCAGAGGCTAGAAAACCAGAGAGTTCAGTGGGCAGGGGGAAGATTGCACCATGGGTCAGAATCTCCATGTGAATTCCAGCTTCCCTTTGGGGAACACAGGAGGCCTGAACCATGCTTAGCAACTCCCAGCCAGCACCAGTGATCATTGCCTTTAAAGCACCACCATCTTGGGAAGCCAATGAAATGATGTGCCGTAGGCCACCACACACCCTGTCACTTGATGTGGAAGAGATCAGTGACCTGTTACCAACAGGGAGAAACTGGCAATCTGCAGGCTAAAGAAATAGCTTGAGTCATTTCAGACTCATTAACACCATCTGCTATGCCATCTAGACTTGGTCAGCTGGAGAGGACTCCTAGGTTATTGGCACCATGGGGACCTTTCAGGGAGTTATTTTCCTGCTGTTACACCATGGATACTCTTTGGGAAGGACCTCTAAGTGTGCCCATTACATGCCAGGGTAGGAACTACACTCATATATGGGTTGTAATTTAAGGCCTGTTCTGACTCTACATCCCCGAAAGCTTTGTTTTTTCTAATACCTCACCACCAACCACTCACTGTATCTGCTCCTATCTGTCTGGTATTTCCAATAATTCTGTCACCACTTCTGCAAAAGAATAGAGGTAGCTTTACTCTCAGAAGTCACCCTAAAGTAAGCTGTGATACAATTTCTTAATCTGGGAGTGACTACCTCTAACCTTCACACGTACTTTCTCTCTTCCAACCTTCTGCATTCATTCATTTGGAAGTATTTTCCAGGTGCCCACTGTATGCCAGGCTCTGTTCAATGTTGAGGATATAGTTGTGAGCAGAAGAGGCATAGAGATAGCACACACTCTGATATAAAGTTTGGAACATGAAAACAATGAGATTGGTTCTGACTGTGAGATAGGCAGTGTGATGAGCCAGGTCTGTTGGCACAAACTGCCTTAGCACAACCCTTAGCAGTTTCTCTTGCTGGTTGTATGGCCTTTGGCAAGTCATTGAATGGTCACAGAATGTGTCCTGGTTTTCATAATGAGGATTCCAATAGTATTCTACTACAGAGTACATTGAGGCTTTGGTCTGTTGCTATGTATTGTAATGCTAGATACAGGCCCCCGACATCTGGTTGCCCCAGACAAGAGACGGTCCACATGTAGATGAAAGTGACACTATGTGACCTTGCCCCCAAGTTATTTCTGATTGGTGAATAAAGATGCTGACATCCAATAGTTGGGCTGGAGAGACACAGGCAGAGATTAGGGTTACAGGGCTTGGGGTTGGAAGAGAGCACAGTGGGGAGAAGGAGGTGAATGAATGGAAGAGGAAGCCGCCATGAGTTAGGTGAGTCATAAAATAATGGCCATGTGGGTTGGTTAATTGGAGTTAAGAACAGCCCAGACAGAACATGGCAAATTATAGAATGAGATTATTGTTTGGGAAATAGATATAATAGCATAGAGGATAGATACCTGCCCGACTCTTGTACTGATTAAGGCTTATTGTAAATATAAAGGTTGTGTGTGTCTTTTATCCTGGAACTAAATGGTCAAAGGAAGGGTAGAAACCCCAGGTTGCAATTAAATCTTTCTACAGAAGAGCATGAGATTAAGCTTAGATTATGGGAACCAGCTGAAGAACAAGAAAGGAAATATAAGGACAAATGTCTTACAGCGGAAATAATCTTAAAGGACTCTGTGTAGCGGAAGGCCCTTCATTTGCAATACCAGGGGTGTTCTAGTTTGCTTTCTCTGGTTGTGATGAACCACTCTGACCAAAAGCAACCTGGGAAGGAAAGGGTTTATTTCAGCTTAGAAATTATAGCCCACCACCTAAGGAAGTCAAAGCAGGAGCTTAAGGCAGGGGCTTGAAGCAGAAAACAGAGAGGACAGCTGTTTATTGGCTTGATTCCAGGGTCATGTTCAATACCTTTCTTATACAACCCAGGCCCACCTGCCTAGACAGCATCATCCATAGTAGGCTGGGCCCTCCCATGTCAATTAGAAATCAAGAAAATCCCCATCCCACAAACATGCTCACAGACAAATCTGACGCTGACAATCCCTAGCCGCTTCAAATAACTCTGGGCTGTGTCAAGTCCACAGTTGACACTAATGAGAGGAAGGGGTAATGATGATAAGAAGAGGGGGGGAGTGAGCAGAGAGGCTCTAGGTCATGGTGACCATAGACCAGTGGTTCTCAACCTTCCTAATACCTTTAATACAGTTCCTCAGGTTGTGGTGACACTCCTCCCACAACCATAAAGTTATTTTGTTGCTATTTACTAACTAACTTTGTAGTTGTTATGAATGAGAATGTAATATCTGTGTTTTCTTAGGGACCCCTGTGAAAAGACAAAGGGGTCTCAACCCACAGGTTGAAAACCACTGCTTTAGAAGCTATGCTGAGAATCCTGGATTTATTCTTTCTATTAGGCTTTCATCTCCTAAAGTCTGGAAAGCCTGGCTCCTGATCTGTCACTTATGGAAATCTTGATCATATTTCCAATACCTTTTCATATTAATTGCGAGTGTAAAGTCAGGGGAGAACTCCACTCATTCCAGAATCATGCAAAGTGTGTTGCACAGATTACCTATCCTTTGAATGGAAGATGGATGGATAGATAGATAGGTGGATGGATTCATGACCATTATCAGTTTCAGGCTGGTAGTCAGATCTGCGAGACAAAACAACAACAAACAAGAATAATAGAAAGACTAGATTTCACATGAAGCAAATGTAAACCAGAAAGTACCAGGATAAATGAGAGGGCACTGAGACTAAACAAGTGAAACAGAACTTTGTGTTTTGATAGACTTAAGACTTCTTTTTCTTTGTTTTGGCTGTAGCTATTATTATATGAACTTGGGAAGATTACTCAAAAAAATTCACAGTGTTTCACTTATCCAGATGTTTGACTTTCAGCAACCCCAATCTCTAACTTGCATAAAACAAAACAACCCAGAAAAACAGAAGCCGTCAGAAAACAAAAAGACAAATTCCAAACTCCCAAACAAAGAAAGAAACAAATCATTCATTGGAGGGGAAAACTCTTTTACTTGAACTCAAGATGGTGAGTCCAAAACACATAGACTCCAGAATGAGATTGTCTTCAGTCCACATATTCTGTTCCTCTCTCCACCTTTGCTTCCCCTTCTTTACACATTGACTAAGCATCCACTGGGCATCAAAGATCGAGCTGATGCTGTTGACGAAACAGTGAAAAATATGATTGTGTCCCATTTCTCCTGAAGGACATAGATTTCCCACATGCTTTTGCTTTCCTATCCTCTGACTCTGTCTCCCTTCTTTGTCCTACATCATTGGATTCTGAAGCCAAAGTTTCAGGGGTCAAATTCTGTCTGTTTCACTTAACCATCTCTCTCTCTTCTTCAAGCATCAGAAGCCATTATGAAGGAAGACTGAAGCCTTGGCAGGCATCTTATCCTCATGCCCTTGGACAGGTGCCATATTTTCTCTGACCCTCAGTTTCTTCATGGACAGAAAGGGTAGATACTTTCATGGGCAATATTCTGTGGCTCTGGGCAGTACCTCTACAAATGACAACTTAGCTATTCCCCCAACCCCTCTAGTCACATGCTGTGGCATTAGATCAAATCATCACAAGCCACATCTGCCAGCCCATTACAACACCTGTCTGGGAGAGCGCTTTAAAGATCTTAACAAAAAACGGGTCTTTTTCATTTCTCTGATGAAGATGCTGGCTTTAAAGCTGAGAAGAGACAACGATGTGCCATTTGATAGGATTCAGAACATTAAAGGCGGGTGAGTTGGTGTTTAGAACAATCTCTCAGGTCAAATCTAATTTTATCTGAGCTGATGTTTCCAAACTCTGGTAATTGCTCCCAGCACAACCATGGATATCTTGCTTTACTGTTGTAAAGGAAACTGCTGCAGCAGCCTTTAGGAGAGGGTCTAGCAGATGGCTTTTGTCTTTATTGCTGTTAGGCTTGGGACACTGAAAAGCTGGCTGTGATCTGTGGGCTGTAGCTGACCTGCAGAAAAGGACACTGAATCTGGACTTGGGATCCCTTTCTTCAATGTGTGGCGCTACCAAAGACTTGCAATGTTCTCCTCTTTAGATTCTCCCAGCTGAACTTGCTGATTTTCTGTCCCAGCTTCCAGAAGAATTTATTTCTGAGGATAGATGGGGAAAAGGTTGGTGTTCTCAGTGGAGAGCTATCTAGCCTAGTGAACATAATAGAAAGGTTACATGGGAGAGAGTGAACACTGGAATATCTTTCTAAAAGAATCAGGAGGCTATCAAGTGAAAAAGACTTCTGCACACTTCTAGCTGCTGCCTAGAATATGGTTGCCTCCACCCACTGAACAGCTGGCATCTGGAATTACAGGAGTGGGTATCCTGACAATTCCACCAGGCTTATAATGTACAATGGAAGATTATCAGACTTTTGCTTCATGGAACTTCCATTTTATTTATTTATGCTTGCTTCTCTATAGCACCTCTCCATCCCTTTTAACCTCCAAAGTCTCCTAGAAACTCCTACCTTCCCCTTTTGAACTTATGTCTCAAAATAATTCCTAATGCCCAAATAAAGGGCTATTTTGCTTTTTCAGTTTTTGAGGGTGAGCTGGTTGCCAGACCATGGGGAAGACAGAGTCAAGAGATGGAAGCCCAAGATGACACAAGGACTCTGTCCATGGCTGCTTCAGTGACTTGGGGAAAATGTGTCAGTCTAATGTTAGGAGTCATTTGGAATCATTTGGAATTGCAGGAGGATAAGAATTGGGCAATATGGCCCCATGTCTTCAACAGACTCTTGCATTCAACAAGAGAAGTTGAAGAACTAGAAAGATGGTTCAGTAGTTAGAGCACTTGGTGCTTTTTCAAAGGATCTTGGGTCAATTTCCAGAACCAAGGTCAGACTCCAGCTCCAGGGGATCCAATGTCTCTGGCCTCCTTGGGTCCCTGCATGCACTCCTGTGCACACACCCACATATAGACAAGCACACGTATACGTAATTAAAGATAGTATAAAAACAAATCTAAAAAAAAAAAAAAACAAAAAAAAACAAAACCAAGGGAAGTTGGATAGAGAAATGTATTTGTAAGAACACAACCATGGTTCTGAGCAACTCTTCTGACTGAGTCTATCCCCAGCCCTCACCAGAAACACATAGAAATAATTCTCTTAACCCAGTATAGCAGAAAGGCCTTTACATTTGGTAAAGATTCCCTAGTATAGGTAGAGGGGGGCATTGTGCTCCCATTACTGTGCCCACTCCACTCTCTGAAGGTTGGAGACAAGAATAGCTGATGTCCCTCTCACTACCTCCTCCTTTTGTGAACATTCTAGATTGAGAGACTTCGTGCCTCTTGCCTTGAACCTGGCTTGTTGAGGAAGAGCACCCTAGTACATATGAGGACTGGGGGACAATTACCTTAAGCGTCTCTGGGCTACTGGCAGAAAATGTGTGCAGGAACAAGTTAGATGTCACTGAATCTGGTTTAACATTATATCTTTCTTTTATAATTAAAGAAGAATATTCACATGCACTGTCTGTAGACTAAGACAGCACAAAGTGAATAAAGGAGCCGAGTTTAAGACTTTTAAAGTTAGTATTTAATCTCTTTGTGATAAATCTATAGCAGAGACCATAACCTTGGTTCTTATAAACAGGCATGCAGAAAGACAAAGGTAAAATAAATATTTTGAGCCTCAGGAAGCTTGTTTAGAATATCAAGAAGTGATGCCTAAAGATGAAAGAGGGTGAATTTTATTTTATAGACAAGAGGTTACACAGAGGAATTTTGAAGAAGGGCTAAATTCTGTTCTGTAGAAAGTGAAAAGTATTATGTTTGGGGAGATAAGTCATCAAAGCTTCCAAACCATGATGGAAGTGGTGGAAGAGAGGTGGGCATGACAAGAAGTCATGCAGAATCGGGAACAGATGTCCGTAGCTTGAGGATATCAGCCAAACCTTGCTTCAGTCACCCCAATAGCTGTCCACACTAGTCTATTTTCCATTGTTGAGATAATCCCCTTGATCAAAAGCAACTTGAAGAAGAAAGGGTCTGTTTCATCCTACAGCTTTCAATCCACCATGAAGGGAAGTCGGAGCAGGAACTTGAGGAGGGAACTGATGCAGAAGTCATGAAGGAGTGCTCCTTCCTGGCTTTTCCCACATGGCTTGCTCAGTTTGCTTTCTTATAGAACCCAGGATCACCTGCCCAGCGGTGGCTCCACCTACAATGGGTTGACCCTCCCACACCAATCATTAATTTTAAAAAAATGCCCTACAAGCTTGTCTACAGGCCAACCCGAGGGAGGGATCTTCTCACCTGAGGTTTCCTCTTCCCAGATGATCCCAACTTGTGTCCTGTTGACCAAAGCCTACCAGCACAGTGCTTTAGCCCCATCCTATCTCATAAACATCTCATTTTCCTATCTTGAGTGACAGCAAGGAATGAGGAGAATCTCTAACATGAGTAGAGAATTCACCTAAATGAACATAAATTTTAAACAGCAGCAAATGAATCGCCTTGAATCAGTAAGATTTATTTATGTATTTATTTAATAATAATTTATTATTATTATAAATATCAATGAGCATGGGACTTTGACACTGAAATCAAGCATTTCATAGCTGGAGTTTTACCTTTCTAACACTAATTTTTTTCTGTCTATGATATCATTTATATTTTTTAAGGTATTTATTCTACCATGTATTTATGTGTATGTGTGCCTCTCTGTGTTTGTGTATACATGCATGCTAGTGCTGGAGGAGTCCAGAAGAGGAACAAGAGTTACAGGTATTTGTAAGCTTTTCAACATGGGCACTGGCAACTAAACTTGAGTCTTCTGAAAGAACATCAAGTGCTCTTAACTGCTGAGCCATCCTTCCAGCCTCCATTCATATCTTGATGCCACTGGTGGAAATAGACAGGGTATGCTGATCTGCATGTATAGATGGATCAGAGCTCTGGGATGCTATGGACATTCTTGTTAAGGAAGCTGTTTTGAAACGACTATGCAGAGTCGAGCCTGCTCTTTGGAGCTACAGCTTGGAATACATTATTTTTCTTTCTATTCTTCATGTTAGCATTAGCTTAATACCAGTTACTAATTACTGATAATCTAGTCGCTGTGCCAAGCACTTCAGTTATTTTGTTTAGGGTGCATCTTATCTGACTGAAATTGATGATATCGAAGGTTTTATGAATGAGAAAACAGGATTGGAATAGTGGTAGAACTGAAACTCTTTCTATATATTAAAGTCCCTTTTCATATATGAACCATTTTAATCAGATCTAACTGAATAACATGCACGCAGAACAGAATTGTCTGAAGGACCCTCCCCAGATCCTTTTAATTAGTAGGAATTTAAAGTATCGACATTTACTTTGGTTGCCCACCATCTCATTTTTTTCCTATGCTTGAGAAATTTCTGTGTTGTGGTTTAGATAGGAAAACTGTCTGTACTGGGTTTAGGTGAGCTCCAGCAAACATTGCTTGTGATGCGTGAACATTCAAGGGCAAAGTTGGGCACAGCTTTCCACATTATCTGTTCTCCCCCCACCTCACAGCTCCGCACTGAGACACATGCAAGACCTGAGGGCTTGCCATGGGACTGTGCACCAGGTAAGGGTCCTCATCTCTTGCTTATTCCCATACTTTACAGAACAAACATGGAGTGATTTTTTGCAAGTAGCAAATATACAGTATGGATTAGGAAATGTAATCTAATCTTAGCTGGACCAAACGTGCAAGGAAGTATTGGGAAATGCCAGCTACCTGGCATCTGGAGACTCTGGGGTTAATTGAGATCATTTGCAAACTCTCCCCTTACAGAGTGGATGACATCCCAGCCTTGGCTAGCTAGCTCATTGCAAGGCAACTGAGTTTCACAGATTCATTAGGTAATATTGCTGTCTCTCCAAGTCTACAGGCTCCGCAGTTTCAAAGTCTTTCTGTTAGGAAAAATGATGGGTTCATATATAAAACATGAAGAAAGAAAGCATTTTTCAACCTCCATTTCTATCCATTTCCTGCTACAAGAAAAGATAATGTGCGGCCTTAGGCAACATCTCTAACCCAGCTTTTGCTCATTCAGGTGATTTCAATTCAAGCAATGAGACCCATTCATTTCCAGCTCCCAAATCTGCTTCAGAGAAACCCATTTGCCCACATGCTTCTAGCTGCCAGGCTCAGTACAGGCAAGCAGTGTCATTTACTGATGGATGACATGGGCATGATGGAGATTAATACATTCAAGAAAGAAGTCATGTCCCCTCTCTTCTTTTCCCTCACAACCCAGATGTAGTTTGGATGTATAAAATGCCCCAGAGGCTAGTGTATTTGAACTTTTGGTTCCCAGCTGACAGTGCTGTTTGGGAACGTTGTTATGCCTTTTAGGAAGTGGACTCTCTACAGAAAGGGGATCCTGGAAGGTGGACCTTGAGGTATTTTATTAGATGGATCCCACTACCTGTATGCGCTCTGCTTCCTGGCTGCAGGCCTCATGTTCCAGTGATTATGCCTTCCCAGCATAATGGGACCAATATAAACTCTTTGTTCTTGAGTTGTCTTCATCAGGTTGTTTTGCCACAGTTGAGAGAAAAACCGCTGATGCTCCAGGTATCTCCTGGTGGCTATCAGCATCTCAGTTCATGTTTCACTCTGCTCTGTCCCAGCAAGGGTTAAAAAGGACAGACTCCACTAGGGTTGACAGAGCTCTGAGGAAACTGCTGGCTACTGGCTCCCACATCCAGGTCTGCCTTGTATTATTTGCACACTACACTTTAGCCACCCGAGTGCTGAGCCCAGGAGCATGATAGAGACATACAGCTGTGATTGTTCATTCAGCGAGGTCTTCCCTCTGAGATGCAGGTTGTTTATTTCTCAGGAACTTGATCTTAATAAGCATCTCTGCTGAACCTACCTGGAGTGGAACTGTCATCACAGCTTGTAGGTAAGGCAGGAAGAACCTTCTCTTCTCACAGAGGGTTTGACCATTTGAGTCTATGAAGCACCGGACAGTTGGAATAGTAGAGAAAAAGTGCATAATCCTATGAAAATACAAGCACATGAAAGTTATGTACAATAGAAGATGCAAAGGAAGATCAGAACATTGAAGAACGAGTTTCCTTTCCAGAAGTGAAGTGGGAATGTAAACAACTTTGCAAGAAGAATTATGATTCATTCTTACTTTCTTTCTCTCTTTCTTCCTTTCTGGCTTTTTGTTTGTTTGTTTGTTTGTTTTGTTTAGACAGAGTTTCACTATGTAATTCTGTCTGGCCTTGCTACATCGACCTGGCTGGCCTAGAACTCAGAGACCTGCCTGCCACTGCCTCCTGAGTAATTAAGGCATGCATCAGCACTCCATGCTCAAAGGCAATAGATTTTAAAGTTGATGCCCTGTCTTTGGATCTGTGGATATTTATCTGTCCTCTGGGCATGCCATAAACTCTTAAGTTATTCTTCCGGGTAAGTCAGTCCTCCAGAGAGCAGGAACTTCAGATAGGCAGGGGAACTTCAAAGGAAGCTCCCTTTCCTGCCTTAGAAGGGAGGAAAAGGGGAGTGAGTCAAAGTGGTGCTGGGTACCGGAGAACGTTCTTTTGTTCGAAATGTCCATCTGACTTTGCAGAAGTGTTATACTTTGAGGTGTCATTTAAAAAAAAAAAAAAAAACCAAACACTTATAAAGAAGGCTTCTGAAGCTACTAGCATCATTTTCATGGTCATAAAATGTTACTTTTTAAAGGAGAACCATACATATTGGGTATTCTCTGGGGTGTAAGAAATACAGAGTTGAAAGTACATAGTTTTGCTTAGGTGGCAATCAGTGTTAAGAAAGACATATAGAATTCCAGTATGTAGAAATGTTAGGAAACACAAGGGAACCCTTGCCAAAAATCAGGCCAGTGGCAACAGGATGCTCCCATGTTCAGGAGGGAAAATTTTCTGAGTCCTGTAACACTCTTACTAAGTTTGTTAAAAATACAGAACTAAAGATGCACCTTGAAGAACACCTCATTTTTTTTAAGGCATGTTCAGTAGGTACACAGAAAATGAACTCCACAGGATATTGCACATTCACTAAAGTTATAATAGAAAAAACTGGATAACTGGAAAAATGGCTTATATCACTAAGTGGCCCAGTGATAACTTTTTAAATCAACAAAATTCTGGAGGTAAAAGAGTACCTCCCACAGTGTGGGTGTGGTTTATTTCTGGTCTAGTTTCTGCACTTGAGTCTGTTGAATAATTGCTCAAGACAGAGTTATTAACTCAGAATCAGGGCTGTTTTGACTGAATGTGCCAGACAGGCACAGCTAAAGCAAGATACCTAGCCAGCTCTTGGTTTAGGCAAAATACCAGCAGTCTTTCAAGTCTTTTCTACCTAAGATGACAGAAGAGGGGCTTTTAGAGTCAGAGCAGGAAGGGCATGGGGCACTAGAGGAATATCACCCCCCTCTCAGGTTTCAATGGCAGTAGCCACACCTTTTGTCCAGCATGCCTACTCAGTGACACTTTCTCCAAAGTCATCCACTCATGAGAAACTGCATTCCCAGCTGCTAACTAAACTGTTTTCATGTCTCCTTTAATAGGCTTAAACCTCTTACAGCACAGGTATGGAGTGCCTCCCTCTCTTCCTGACAACTGCAGTCAATGGTACCCAGCAGGGTCCCCAGTGTGGGAGCAGTTCAAACAGAAGAGCCTAGCTGCCATGCAGATCAAAGAGATAAGCCACTTGTTTCCAGATGAATTATTGGCCCCAGTGGGTTGCAAGACACTCTCATTTTTCTTATAGAGAACAACCTTGAAAAGGTGTGTGGAGGGGCAGAGGGTATGGAAATTCAAAAGATCTCAGCATTTAGGTTGTCCGAGCTTCCTTGGCTAAGGCATATGAGCCAAAATTGAATGGAATATCATCCAGAAACTTTCTCAATAAATTGTTCTGTCCTTAGGCTCAATCTGTGGTTAAAATGAGGGTTCATTAAGGTGAACTGGATACCTCCGTGTGGCTGGCTTCGGCTTTCTCCTGCTTTCTGTAATTTTCTCCAAAGTTACACTCTTCATGCTGGACTCCCCAGAGTGTTTATGGATAGCCCTCTTAAGTTTTTCTTCTCTAAGCTTCTTCTCATCTGTGTCTGTGGCAATGTGGCAGCTTGGCCGAAGCCCTTGCCCACTACAGCTGAGGATGCTGGGATAAATTTCCACACAGAATTCCAATACTTTGCCTTGAAGGCTGTTTCCTGGCTCAGCCCCAGATGCAGAGCACCCAAAGCAGCAGTCTTATTCTTTACCTGTTAGCAAACATGGCCTTTCAGGCCTCTGCTTGGATACGGAGCATGGGAGCATATTTTCACATCCCTAACTCTGTTTCTCTTTATTTGTGCTTCAAAATCACCTTAATACTATCCCAAATTACTTCTGTTTGTACATTCAGTCTTCTTTCTCCCCAATGTGGTCCACAGCCTGCCTTCTGTCATGTTGCCTTTCAAGAAGGATATTCTATTTCCAGGACCTCACTATCATTTGAATCTGGTTTGTCTTCTCTATGGTTGATGTTGGAATTTGATCCCCACTGTGAAGCATTATCAATCCAACAGTGGTTCACACTGTTATCAAGCTGTGATTCCTACAGTTGAATCTGGTGGCTTTATTCGAAGAGGGAGAGAGACTATCAGACACACATGCTGACTCTGTACTTCTTATCTCTCTGCCAGCAAAGCCATCACCAAAGGCAGCCTTTGACCTTGGCCAGAACCAGGAGTCCAAATGAACCTCTTCGATTTGTGGCTTATTCAATTGAGAGTATTGTGATATTAGCAGCAGAACACGGACCAAGACAAGCTGGCTTCAAGCAATTTATGCTAAGACACACTCGAGTACCTATCTTAGACTGCTTTTGCTTCTCTGTTGCTGTGATAAAACCAACATGGAGAGGAAAGGTTTGAGTTCATCTCTCAACTCTCAGCTTACACACCATCACTGAGGAAAGACAAGGCAGGAACTGAAGCAATGGAGGAACACTACTTACTGACTTTCTCACCATGGCTTACTCGCTTTGTTTTTTAATACAATTTAGGGCCCGACTGTTCTGGGGTGGCACTACCCACAGTGAACTGAGCCCTCCCACATTACTCATTGGTTAAAAATGTGCCACAGAATTGCCTACGGGCCAATCTAATGGAGGTGCTTTTCTCAATTCAGGTTTCTTCTCCCCACAACACTGTAGGTCTGTCAAGTTGACAAAGGAATTAACCAGCACAGTAGCACAGCCATGATGCTTGACTCTCTGTAAGATTCATGTATACTTCTCTTCTTTATGGCCTCAGGTTTCTTGAATTCAGACCTTTCCCCAAGAGTAGATGTTGGGAAATACTATATCACAATCACCATCAAATAAACCACTCTACTGGTCTCTTTTCTTCATGGTGCTTCTCCACTGGTACTACAGAGCACACGCATCCCTAGTTTTGATCATCATCAGCTCTCAGCTCATATTTGTCTAAGACCAATGGAATTTTGAGTTTACTTCCTGAGCTTCAGAGAATTACAAATGAAGCACGTTATCAATTAGAGAGGGTCTCTGATTAGATGTGGTCAGAAACAAACTCAAAATACTTGTTCCAATCAAGTATGGGGAGATACGTAGTCATTGAAATAACTGCTTTGAAAGAAAAACAGGTTTCATATGTACAGTCCATAAACATAGGAGGAAGGGTACCTCACAGGGGCCATGTTTTCAGAGAGTGGTCAGGAGATGAATTTAAGAGAAGGTGCTTGCATTGTGGTTTCCATCGAGAGAAATGGAAACATCAAGTAAGAAGCATATAACTGATTAATTTAAACAAATTTTGTAGACTTTAGAACATAGAAGCTGTCTCTTGTCTGATAGCCCATATGTTATATTACACTTGAATAAATGATTAGGGAAGGTAGATAGTGCCTTGGTGGGTAAGCACTTGAAACAGGAGGTGCTTGGGGTTTAGGATATGGACTCATTGAGTTGTTTATAGAAGTCAGATTTGCAGATGTCCCTTCTACTATCTTCACGGCTTTCCTAGTCCTATGAAGAAACTTGTTCCAGGAACAGGAAGGCTTCAGATGCCAGAGCACCAGAATAGGGGAAAATACTCACTATGAACTGTCAAATAATTTTATTATAATTATGTTCTGCTGAAAAACTTTAAGTCTCAGCTCTATACTCTATGTGTTTAAAGTTCCAAGGGGATCAAAACTAAGAAGAAAAAACAAGTGTAATGAATTGTGTATATAATCAGAATCCAGGAGGCAGGAAGATCACAGTCGGTTACAGCTTTCCGGTTTCACAGTGATTTTGTGGTCAACTGAGGCTGTGAGATGAAATTCTATCTCAAATAAAATAACAGAACTGACTGGAGAGATGGCTCAGTGGTTAAGAGCACTTGTTGCTCCTGCAGGGACCTGCATTCAGTTCCCAGCACCCATATGGTGGCTCACAACCATCCATAACTTTGATTCCATAGGCCAAGATTCCATCTCTGACATTCTAGGGCACCACACATACATGTGGTATACATAAAAACATTCATGTACATATATATATTATAATATATAATATATATATATGCAGTCAAAACACTCATACACATAAAATAAATAACTTAAAAATTTAAGTAACAAAGCAATAAAATCTAAGGAGAAGGCAGAGATTCAAAGAGCACAGATGATCCCTGACCATCACAGAGCATCAGGGCAGCGTAATAGGAGGGAAGACACTAGCAAAAGGCACCCAGGAGATTAATGTAGAGAGGAAAGATGAAGTTCACGTCACAGAAGGCTGCAAAGCAACATCCTTTCCTCTATTGTCTGAACTGAAGGATACTAACTGGAAGCGGGCAACACAAATGCAGTCTTCAGTTAGTCACATCCTTCTCCAATTTGCAAGGTACCATTTGTCTCATCATCTTTTGCTTCATGGTAACTTTGGTAAGGGGAGAACTCTGTTGTAATTCAACTACAATCCATTGAATGAGCAGCCTCTTAACTCAGTTTTAGACCAAGTCACAGATGTATCCGTTTGACTGATGGCAATTCTATTTTCAATTGCTTGTTATTATTGTGATTGACTTTATGTCATTGTCCTTTTAAAACCAATACATCTTCTGTCAGAGACTCTGGGAACAATGTAAAAATTCACCATAATTCTTGAATTTAACCTCTGTGAGTACGTCAGGATCAAGAATTGTCTCAAGGTTCATTCCGTTGTTATCATATCTTTCTTTTATGAATCTCTTTATTTCTGGTATCATACATTGAATTTTCTTACTATTCCAAGCCTGTCCTTGTTGGTGATCTCTTTCTAAACTGCTAGCTGAAGCTTTGAGATGGAGTTGAGGGTGGTTGAGCAAGATTCTATGCACCAAAATTGTGTTAGTCAACTTTTTGTCACTATAAAAAAGTGACTGAGATGATAAGTAACTTATAGAGAAAAAAATTATTTTGGTTATCAGTTTCAAAGCTTTCAGTCTATGACCAATTGGGCCCTTCACTTCAAGACCAACAACAAGGCAATGACATCATGGTAGGAGTGTGAGGCTGAGCCAAAGCACTCACCCCATGTTCAGACAACAAACAAACAAACAAAAAACAGGCAAGAAGATCCACAGCCCTGCAATTCCCTTTAAGGACAACTAATGGCCTACTGACCTTTCATTAAACCCCGAATCCTAAAGGAGCTATCACCTCTCAATTGGTGACACATTGGTGACCTTCTCCTCTTAGAGACACCACAGGCTTTTAGAGAATATTTAGGTGAAATCCTGACATTTCCCTAACACGTCTGAACTGCCAGGACCTATACAGCTTTAGAGGTTGACCTGACTGGGACAATCAGGGAATGAAGAAAGGACAGACACATGTTCAGGAAAACCTGAAAGAGGTGGCACCATCATGCTGGGTAATAAAAGGTTAAGCTCCATCCAGTGTGCTGCCGCGTGCTGAGAATCTTGGGTTTTGGGTTTTAGGTACCGTGGCAGTGTTAACACAAGGGTTCTATGGTGGCAGAGAGAACAAGTGAGGGAGGAACCAATAGATACAAAGGAGGGGAGAAGAAATGGCCAGCAGAGAGACTTTCAAGGTTTTTAGGATTCTGACCATAGGTTCCTGTGTGCCTGTGAGGAATGCCTGGGTATCTAAGGATGCTTCTCTGGACACTGTGTTCCCGTCATGGTACTGTGAAAGGCCTCCTGCCTTCTGATCACCTTTTACCCTATGCTGCGTTTAGCACTAGTAACTCACTTGCACCCACACTCTTTTGAAGATCTCAGAGCAGAAAACACGGTAAAGGTCACAGAAATCCCATTTAATGATATTTCCAGTTCTCAAATGAGCTTTTTAATTTGATAGCAAATATTTTATGCAAGAAAATAAGAAAAGATGTCTTTGACTTCCTAGCCATAAAAGCTCCCTTCAAATACATTTTTACATGTAAACATGTGCAAATTCTAGTCTACCATGTTGATGGATTGTTATATGTGCCTTCCACTGTGTTTGCCGGTACATAGGCATATATGTAGACCATAGACTATTATTATGAAATAATAACAACATGGTTCAAGTGACGTGACTGCTAAAATGACAAGAAAGGTGGGTGTCTAGGGCAGTGGTTCTCAACCAGGTTTGGTTTTGCTCCCCTCCCCAGGGGACATTTGGTGAGATGTTTACAAACATTTTCAGTTGTCATACCAGACTTGAACTGCTACTGGGTACCTGAAAAACAGATGTCAGGTGTGCGGTTAAGCAAGCTGTAAGGATGGCTCTCGTACAGAGGTCCCAACGTGCCAACAGCATCAAGGTTGAAAATCTGTTCGGCACACTGTTGCTTGAACAAAGTCTGTAGAGCTGTAATATACAAATATCTAATTTAGTCATGGTTCAGAAGCAGGCCTAAACCAAGTATCTGTTTTTTTTTCTAGATTCAGTTTATTTACAGTATTGTTAGGGAGTACCAGACCAAGCCTCAACAGGGAACATTTCCTGCACGAAGAGCAAAACGCCTAGGGACCAATGTAGGAGAAGTTTAAGGATTAATGCGGTTCTCTGAGCTAGCAGCAGACCCTACAGGATTAAGACCCAAGTGGATACTAGGACTGGGAAAGAGATAAGATCTCAGTGTCAGTGACTTGAATCTATAAACTTTTGTTTCCTCTCAGAGGGAACTAAAGGACTGAACATCCTAACCGATTTCTCCACTTTGTAAAAGTATCTTGTGGGCCAAAACCAGCTGAAGTCTGGAGTCCGGAGTCTGCCAGTGCTATGCTTGTAGCTCAGCATCCTCTTGTAAGAAGACAGGATGAGAAGGAGTGGAAATGGACAGGGATGGGGTGGAGGGAAATAGAGGCAACAATGGTATCTGTACAAAAAACTCATCTTAAACAAAAGTTGCTGAGTTTCATAAGGGATCCCCAAATTAAGAGCTCTGGACTTTCTGAGGTATGGGGGTGGAGGTTCGTTCTAGTGTGAACAAGCTCCTGGAAAACTTAGTAAAGCATGTGACATTTGGGAAAATGGCCTCAGGGATTGAGCAGAGTAACCCACACACCAGCCTCTTTCCATTTCAAAAGGTTACTTGATTCTCACATGTGCAGGATGAGGAAGGTGTAGTTCACACACCTCCTAGGACTCCACCACCACCTCCTTCCCACAGCTCCAGCTCTGACCTCTGACCACTTTCCTGGGAGGCAATTTCTATCCAGGATGCTTTTTTCTTCTGGGTAGACACCCACAGAAAGGCAAATTGGGCAGATCCAAGTTTTCTTCATTACACATATTCTTGTCTGTCCTTTTGGTCTTCCTAACTACCTATGTTTCTATCCACCTGTCTGTCTCTTTGTCAACTGTCTATCTACCTAACTCTACACCTATCATAGCATTGCCTGCCTTCTGCTTGCTTGTCTCTTGTATTGGTTATTTTTCTGTTACTGTGATAAAACACCATGACCAAAGCAACTCAGAGAAAAAAAAAAAGAGTTCATTTTATGTTATCGTTCCAGAGGGATAAGAGTATGTCATGGTGGGAAACATGGCAGCAAGCACGGTGGCCAGAGCAGCAGGCTGAGAGCTCACAACAAGCAGGAAGCAGAGTGTGAATAGATAATGGTGAATGGTTGGGTATTTAAACTCTGAAAGTTCACCTTCAGTGACACACTTCCTCCAAGAGACCATTCCTCCCAGCATCTCCTCAACAGCATCACTGACTGGGAACCAAGCGTTCATTTTCCAAAGACTGTGGGGGACATTTTGGATCTAAACCACTACACATACCTATCATCCAGTCAGCCATCTTCTTATTTATCCCTTCATCCATTTTTTTTCTGTCTGTGTTTCCAGCTTAGTGCTTCTGTAAGACTGTAGTCAGCCAAGGGCACTGTACTAAAGGAGCAGATACTTAAAACTCTGTAACTGACATGCCTTTGCTGCAACCCCAGGGGAAAGCACATGTATAATGTAGAGCTTATGGAAAATGCCCTCCAGGCTCCAGGCTAGTCTCCAGTCTTCTCCTGACTTCACATTCACTCCTCAGTGAGAAGTTATTCTTTATACCCTCCCTCCTATACCCTTCAACTCATTAAAGTCGGCCTTGCTGTCCTTCCTACATAGACTGATCTCAGTGCAGTCAGCACCTCCCTCCCTACAACCCCTGGTTATTTATGATAATATCCCAGGGAGGGCAGTGGTAAGGTTAGCATCTCATGTCCAACTAAGCCTCTGGGCTTTAGGAGGATGCTCTTCATCACCTTTCTTGCAAGTCTCCACACTGCAAGGTGTTGTATATAATCCTCATAGTGTATTTATTGATTACTTGCTGGAGAGCTAGGAGATTTGTTATGAACACACGCAGACATGCACACACACACACACACACACACACACACACACACACACGCACACACACACCTCCCAAGGACCAATATTAATTATCAGAGATATTACATTCTACATCCATAAAAGCAGAACAGGAGTATTTCCTTAATGTGCTCATAGTTTTCAATGCGTCCCATCTGTGTGTAATTAACACTTCATATAATGTATCTTTGAACAGTGCAAGAGCCCTCATCCTTTCTGAGGAAGACCCCTAGGGTCTGTTGGAAATAAGAAATGGGCCCATTTTCCAGCTTTATGCCCCTTAAGAACCGTTCTCATGACTACACAAAGGCCAAACAGAGGCTTTGTAATTACTTCTTGAAAGCGCTAGATTAAATTCTTAGCCAAGGGCCTTTCTCTTCCCCGAGTCAGAAGGGGAAGAATGGTTTTGTTTGCTTAGTAGTGTAAAATTTTAAATTGAGAGAATGGAGCCGCAGTGGGAGGATTGACACTCGAGGTGGAGAGAACAATGCAAGCACAAGTAGAGGGTGGAGATGACAGACATAGTCTAAACAAGCCTGGTCTAAAAACTGGAAAGTGAGTAATTGTTGGGGGGAGGGGAATCAAATGAAAGGCGACGCTCAAGCGGTTCCTTTGAAACAGTTTTGAATGAAAAACAATAATCATACCTAGGTTATTTAAAAGACAAAAGTCACTAGAACAGAAATGCAAAGCCATCTTGTTTTCTAAAGTTTCTGCTATTACTTTGTTAGTCAGCTATCCACTGCTACCCATAGAGTTTCTTCATGATACCTAGGTGAGCTCCATGACTCTATGCTCACTTCTACCTATTAGATCCGTGTTACACTCTTTCCCTTAGATATAGTCCTATGTTATATTTCAGCCATTTTATATTTTGGCACAATTCAAAGGAGGTGCATATCATGCATGTTATATGTAAATAAAATTTAAATAATAGTATTTCAATTTTAGTAGTCATATGCAAAAGACTCATTAAGTCCAATGAAAATCTTTTAAAGAATAACTATATTAGTACTTGTACCTATTTCTGAATATACAAAACCACCAAACTGTACATTTTGAGTTATATGTGATGTGTGAACTATATTTCAATAAAACTTTTTGGAAAAAACAACTTGACTTTTATAACCAGCTTTCTGTCTAGGACCATTCTGATTTAAACTCCTAAGGAAAAGTGGTACTCCAGAAACTGTGGACCCACAGAGCAGAACTAATGAAAGGATTGTCTTCTAGGGGCTGATGGGAAAGACCAGGAAGGGTTGGGCCTGGCCACAGTTGTTCCCCAGTTGCAGAACGTGAACAAACATTCGGTTATATGACACATTCAAATGAAGTTGACCTCGATTCTGATCTCCCTTGATCATTAAGCCAGCACTGTCAAATGACCTCTTCATCTCTGCCTGGCAGTACCAGCTATGTCCAACAGCTATGCCTGGAATGGAAGACAGACTCTAGGAATGGACAAAAGCACTCAGATGAGACAGTGCCTCAAGTAGAACAGAGAGATCATGTGCATACCCAGAATAGACTCTTCAGAGCAGAGGCCTGCTGAGGGATAAGCTTAGGTATGCAGTGAACACTCACAAAAACACCAGACTCAAAAATCAATCAAAAGTGCCTCCAGAAAAGTGAATTCATCCATAGCATTTATGGTGTTATCCAGGTCACTCTTTGAAGCATCTTTATTTTTCCTTGTTGACCATAGAAATGGGTAGTGTTAGCAATGTTCTCCACAAACAGTTCAGGAATGTTCTAGAAGCTAACATTACCCAGAATTTTATAAGGATGTTCTGCTATCCCTTTCTCTAGTAGACTAGACCTTGATTCACCGTATACACTCACTAAACACTCCTGCAAATTCTGTGTGAGCTATAGGAGATTCAAATCCAAAGTCATTGTCTGAGCTCTCAGGAAGAGGCAGGTGTCTAGCCAACTCACACAGTCTCTGCAGCTATGGTTCTTTCTTCCTCAGTCTTGCAGTCTACCTGAACCTAAGAATGAGCACCAACACCTATCTCTTCTTGGCCTCTGTTCTTAATTTTAGATTCCTAACTTCACAGTCATTTAAAATTCCTCTTCTGTTATGGAAGCTATCTCTACATGAGTACAATGGAAAGCCTTGGAGCTAGTAGTTTGGAATGGAGAGGTGGCACATACCATGCTGATAATGGGGCTCAATGGAAGGAGGGGAACATCATGAGTCTCATTAATTTCTGTCAGTTTTTGTTTCTTCTATAATACTGAGTAGCCAGAAGGTATGATTCTCTCTGTATGCTGTTTCCAGTCTGTCAGTCTTCTAAAAATACTGGTTTCCTTTCTCTTTCTTTCTTTCTTTCTTTCTTTCTTTCTTTCTTTCTTTCTTTCTTTCTGTCTGTCTGTCTTTCTGTCTTTCTGTCTTTCTCTCTCTTTCTTCCTTCCTTTCTAAATTTCTTCTTTCTTTCCTCTCTCTCTTTCTCCTTTTTTCTCTCCACTCCCTCTCCCTTGCCTTGCCACTCTCTTTCTCTTTGAGAGAGGTTCTCTCTATGTAGCCCTGGCTGTTCCTGAACACACTATGTAGACCAGGCATGCATCAAATTCAGACAGCTCCACCTACCTCTGCCTTTCAAGTTCAGGGATCACTGCAAGTTCAAATTCACTACTATGCCTGGCTAGTTATTTCATGGTAGGTATTTACTAGTGATTTTCACAGGAGCGACCCCACTGTACATTACTCTAGATTAATAGATATATTACCTTAGGACCCATGAAGGCTATCTGCCCATCACATCTTGCTTTGGGATCCTGCTGATCAGGGAGAGTCCCCATGAACTGATGCAGCTTCCTGATACTCAGGCACTGCTCATGATAGAGTTAAATCTCTTGGTGGCTCCCTCCCTTCACACTGAGGAGAAAAGAAAAGATGTGCTTTTTGTGAACATGACATTCCTCTAAAATGCCACCTCCTCTCTCTCTTGGGCTTCTTTTATGTTACAGCAGTGTGTGGGGAGTAGGTAGGTAGTGCTAGCTTTGCTGAGAGTCATCCTGCTCATACACTGAAGGAAGGGAAATGACAGCAGAACCAGTGATCCCTTCAAGTGAGAAGGCGGGTGTCTGCAATGCTTAGTCTCCATTGTCAGCTCCTGGCACACACCACTGGTTGACCTGTGAGGAGACAGCGAGGGCTTTGACCCAATGGTTGGTTTAACCTTTGTAGAGAGGATCTCTTATAAGCAATACTTGTCAATAAAGATCCCTATGGCCAATGAGCTGAGGCAGGAAATAGGAGGTGGGACATTGGAAGGAAGAGAGAGGATTCTGGGAAATAGTGAGAGAATGAAAGGAGACTAGGGAGAGATTTGAGCAAGACCCTGAGGGAGATGCTGAGGGGGATGCTGAGGATGACTTGAGGTAAGAAGTGGGCCAGGACTGAAGGAGAGGTAACCAACCAAGTGGTAGACATAAAATAGTTTTAATAAGTTATCAGCTAGTCAAGGAATGAGCCAAAGCTTATGGCCTAGGCATTTAATAACAAATAATTAGTCTCAAAGTTGTCATTCCAAGACTTGGGGAGAAAGGAAAACAGGTTTTACACCACCACCACCACCACCACCACCATCATCATCATTTTTAAAAACCTTCTGATTGATTGCAAGTCTAAATGCTGGGAGTGAATCCTTCCTGATGTCCCTTGATATACTTGGCTGTGACTCCAAGAGCAGTCAGCCTGGCCTCCATATGCTCAGATCTCAGAGCTCAGCAGTGGGATACCTATCTTTGTCCTTCTTGGAGAACTATAAAGTACAGTGATTCTCAACCTTCTCAAGGCTGCAACCCTTTAACACATTTCGTCATGTTGTGATGACCCTCAACCATAAAATTACAATTTCATGGCTACTTCATAACTGTACTTTTGCCACTGTTATGAGTCGTAATGTAAACATTTGATATGGAGGTTTCTGATATTTGACCCGGAAGGGATTTTGACCCATAGGTTAAGAACTGCTGGTAAAGCTCTGTCTTATGGCCCTACACACATATTAAATCCAAATGATACCTTTTCATTGATAAAAATCTTTTGGTGTTTCTTTTCAAGGAAACTTCTTCACAGAACAGTGTAGAAGCAACAAAAGAAGGTATAAGAAAGTTTGATGGCTTTAAAAATGATTCTTTATTCTGGACCAAAAATAGCTCAAAACATCCTGACCACCTATCACAAAACTTATCAGCATTCACTTTGGTTCTATAAAAAAAAAAACGAACCTGCACCTAACTGATAAAAGATGAAAGTTGCCACCATGAATAGTATTTCAAGGAATATTCTATAGGACTGGAAGCCAATTCCAAGAATCAACTCCACACACTCTGAGCAGCAGTAACATTATAGGAGTTAAGTATGTGGCTTTTCAAGGTGACTTCATTTCCATTGGGTATAGAATTCCAGGAGTAATATTAAGAATTAAAATAAGCTCCAGCTTCTACCATCTTCTCTGTGTGTGTGCACAAGCAGATGGCTATGTGGGAAGATTATTCACTTTGAAGCTGTCGGGGAGAGCCCTTCCAAGGCTCTGCACCTCATTTTGTATTTGTACTTTTGCATAGTATTTATCAAAAGGGACTTTCAAATTTTATTAACACACCCCTTGGGTTCACTAAAACCTGCCTCCCTCAGAAGTGTGTGTAGTTGTGCATGCACACCTCAGTGTGCTGAATACTTGCATAGTGCTCTCTTCCCATGCTCGGGCTTAGGTGCATATGTTTCTCCATATGGGCAAAGCTTTGCTGCACTTGTTGTTTTAAATGTCTTTGGATTGCTGAATAAAAAGAAGTTAATGGGTGTGTCTGCAGAACTTTAAAAAAAAAAAAAAAAAAAAAAAGACCTGGCTAGACAAGCCTCTGAGACAGAAGGTAGGATGGAGGGTGGACAATTCCCCACTTCCTTCCTGGGAACTTAATCTTGGAAGTTTCTTGTAGTGAAGTAGGGGTGTTGGGGGAGAACTTTCTTCATACCACTAGAGGGCATCAGTGTGCAGACAATGGTGAATCAGACAGGGTGCTGAATTAACTCCTGGGAGCAAGAAAGGTGACCCACATTCCTACACCCTCTAATTCCTGCCTTCCTAGGGCAATACATCCTACGAATCCAGGATGCTTCTTTCTGGCTCCAAACCATGCTAGCATTTCCTCCCAGTATCACAACTCCCAAGGAGACTGTGTCCATTCTTCCAAAGTATTTGCTGTGGAGATCATTAGGTCTATAAATGAAGGTCAGATAACCTTACTATCCTGGGGAGCATAGACAAGCGACACACAAAGACCTTTGGGGGGGGGATAACGAATTGACTCGGAAGTCTTGGACTCAGGCTCTGGGTTTCTCATTAGCTGAGTGACGTTGAGAAAGTCACTTCCTGAATTTGGGCATCTTTATTTGTAAAACAGAAGGGAGGATCCTGTAACTGCTGTAGATCTGTAAGAGCAGAATTGGCTCTCATCAAATACCCTCAAGGCAAGAGTCTAGTTCCTACTTGTCATGATAGTAAGCAATAGAAAAGAGTGGTTACAAGCTTTCATTCTAAAGTTCTAAAACCCAAAGAAAGTTTATAAACTTCCAGAAATGAAACTCCAAATGAAGGCCCTATTTAGCTTTTTAGTGCGGCACCTAAGGAGTTTTGACGTCATCTCTCCCACCCACACCAGGAGACAGAACTGACCAACCTAAAAACCAACAACTCTTCCTAGATCATCAGAAAGTTGCTGTCCCCCAGGTGAAGAGACAAATAGGCAGATGCAGTGAGCAGTCTTTACTGGGGCAAAGCAGTGAGAATCAGTTCACCTTCTTCACAGTACACCTTGTCTGGCTTACAATAAAAAATGACAAGATTAAGGACCTAGAGGCATAGCTCAGGGGTAGGACACTTGCCTGGTATGTAAAATGTCCTGAGTTTAATCCCTAGTACTTCAGTTGGTAAAAGAAAATTCAAGACTCACTGAAAAATAAAAACACCATTTAAAGAGAAAGAGTAAGCCTCTGAATCAAATATGGCAGAGATGCTGGAATTAGACTGGGGATTTTAAACAATTGTGATTAACATGCTAGGGGTTCTAATGAAGAAGCAGATGGCATGAAAGAACAGATGGGTCATAAAAGAGAGAGATGGAAACTCCAGAAAATCAAAAGTAAAACCAGAACCAAAAAACATAATAGTAGTCATTAGGAACTTAGGAGAAACGAATGAATGAACTTGAAGAAATGTCCCTCGAAACTTCCACAAGTTAAATGCAAAAAGAAATAAAGAATGAAGAGAAATAGAAAAGCCAAGCTCCATGGGACGATGATAAGGACGTCGTATGGGTGCAGTGGGAAAACCAAGCCTCATTAAGTTCAATTCTACCTGCCTGCTGACCACTCAGCCATACCACTCATGTTAAGCACAGCACTCTAGTGTGCAAAGCTCAGCCATGGGATAAGGGACTACTGCTTATCCACCATCAAACTGTTACAAATGATTTTCACTTCAGAAAATGAAAGACTTTATAAGTGCCAACTTGCCTGAGTTTGAAAGCACCTGTATCATCTCATGTTCTCTGACAGTGGATTGCATCCCAAAACCAAATCCTATCTGCAACCAGTGACCTCATAACTATTCACGGTATCATCTCTAGTGGAACTTGATTTTAAGCAAGAAACACAGTGGATGGGTTTGCAGTAGCTCATGAAGAGGTTCCCCTGTCTGTCCAAAGAAACAGTTCAGAGGTCTCCACCCTCTGCTTCTTTCCCTCTTGATGGTTCTTCACTTCATTCATTTTTATTATAAATGTCCTAAGTACTATTCAGAGCTTGTCGTGTGTCCACCCTCAGCCTTAACTCTCACCTTCTTCCATTCTCATCCTTCTCATGAATCTCCAGCAGGAGCTGTCTTCAGCATGTCTTTCAGGGTCATTCTTAACCTCATAGAATGGTCCACCTCATCCCTCTGCCCCTCTTATTTTCATACCAGGAGCCTGCAACACTGAGCTGTTTGTATTTCCTCTTGCTCTGGCTTTACACATACTTCTCTATGATGATGTCCCAGCTTTTGGACAGAGCAATCGACACAGTGCCCACCCATCACCACGACCAGGACATCTTCCTTAGAACCCAATATAGGTTGGTGCGTCTCCAATACTTTCTCCATTACACATCCTCTGGACATTCCCCTGCCCATCTCCTTCTGGGATCACAGAGCTTCCTCTAATTGGCTTCATATGCACAGAAAGCCAGACAGTGGTTCTCTCTAGAATACACTGAGCAATACCGTTCTGCCATCTAGGACAGACATGGAGCAGGCTTGGTTATGTGGATAGAAGCACAGTCACCAACCTCATAGCCATAGGTTGAGCGTCTGTAAAATCAACCAACTGCATGATAAAAATACTTGAAGAAAAATTGTATTTGCATTGAATGTGAACAGATCTTTTGTTTTTGTCATGATTCTCTAAATAACACCTGAGTCTTTTCTATAGCAGCTCCACTGCTATATGAGTAATCTAGACAGAATTTTAAGTATACAGGATCACATATGTAGGTTTATGAGAATATTACAGTATCTTATATTTTGGTATTTGTGGGAAGATCCAGGTGGCAGTTCCCACTGAAAACAAATACAGGAGTGAAGAAATGAGTTGACAAGTAGAAAATCTCAAAAAGTAAGTTGTGAACTACACCAAGATCGACATTAAGTATGCAAGACCCATACGAGCTCAAACAAACAAGACCACCAGCATGGAGCAGGCTGTGGGAACAAAGGCCCACCCCCTAGCTAAGGAGCTATTGGTAATTCATAGCTGCCAGGAGAAGAGTTAGTTCTCTTTAAGAGTGTGAACTCTGGCAGGACTAACAAATTCCACTGATGGCCACACACTTAAGTATATACATAGAACTAGCTGGACTGAATGGAGCTTTTAAAAAATCAGGATACAAAGTTGGTTGGGTATGGAATCGAGGATCTGAGATGAGTTGGAGAAAAGGGAAGTATGACTGAGTTACAATGTGTGAATTCTCAAGGAATTAATAAAAATATATAAAACGTAAGTTGTGAAAAGAAAGTGCATGTAGACCCTAATAGAAGAGAAAGGCACAGAAAGGAGGTAGACAGCAAAAGCCACACTTTGTTTTAAATGTGCAAATCGGATTTGTGTTTCAGTTCTGGTTCTGATAATTAAAAAGATATGTTTCAAGAAATTGTTTCTAAAAGGCATTTTAAAAGAAAATGAGTGATAAAAATCAGTAGGACTAAAAGATGGCATGCCCCTCAAAATGCTAAATACTTTAAATGCTAAAAGCAAATTAAAAAGATATAAAGCATGAAAAGATAACAGAAGAAAGATCAAACATAATTTTCCTATCAGTAAAGCAAACATATCATACTTCCTCAGGAAAAGGCAGAATTTCAGATTAGGTCAAACCCTAATCATATGTGTGTCCTATCTGAAATTTATATACATAACACAAAATTATCTAAGAGATTAAGAGGCAAAGAAGCAGCTGAATTGTTCAGAAGAAAACTATCAATATGGAGATTATATTAAGAGAACAATGTATAAATCCAAAGTTAAAGACATCATGGCTAATGCCAAGACTATGTTGGTTGTTCTCCAAAGCCTGATAGTAAAGCCCTATGGCTGAAGACAATATTTACTTGTGTCATCAAACACTGAGCTGATGCCTAGTAAGAAGCTTCACCTACTATTAAGTAGTGTTCATGGTACTTGAAGGCACTATATACACTACTGGAGGAGAAAGACAATAATTAATCTCTCCCAGACAAACTCTGTGACCTACAACAGTGACTTGCCTGCAAAATAGGCCAGTACAATAGTGCTACAAATGTTACAAGAGAAACCAACTACTTTCTGATAGAATTTTAGCTCACTCCAGGAGGTGGAATCTATGTCAGTCATTGTTAAAGTGACCAAGAACCTAAGACTAAATAGGCCATAAGCCCAGAGGAAAACCCAACACTTTTATTCTGCTGAAGGAATACAGCAATGAAATGACCACAAATGACATATTACCTACAGCTGGATTTTCTTGAACCCATTAGTGGAATGAATAATGCCATAGAGGCTTTTAATATTTTAAAGTTTAGGCCTTTTAGCTAGGGCTGTCTCCCAGCCTTCTATCTAGCTTAACTTGACTAATCCTGGAACAATATCCTGCCATGTGGCTAGCTCTACTTCTCTGCTTTGTTCTGGTCTGACTGTTCACTCCATGTTTGCTGGCAAATATTTTCTTCTCTTCTCTCTCTCTCTCTCTCTCTCTCTCTCTCTCTCTCTCTCACACACACACACACACACACACACACACACACACACACACACACACATACATTTCACCCTCCA
Organism: Mastomys natalensis; assembly: GCA_021653895.1. Classification (NCBI taxonomy): domain Eukaryota; kingdom Metazoa; phylum Chordata; class Mammalia; order Rodentia; family Muridae; genus Mastomys; species Mastomys natalensis. The sequence continues at coordinate 55,102 of JAJTUV010002781.1, forward strand.
CTTCCTGCCCAGGTATTGGCTGAGAGCTCTTTTTTAATCCAATCAGATACAATTCTAGTTTGCTTCTAGTCAAGTGAGGAAAGACAAATATTTACAAAATATGAGACCAGAGATGGGTCATAGAAATAACAATACCATGGGGCTGGTAACTCCAATCTCAGAAAACTGGATACCCTCTTCTGGCCTCCATGGGCAATGTGGCTGTATATAGACATATGTTCTATATATATTAAGCAAAACATCCATATGCATAAAAATAAAAAATAAATGGATGAATAAATGAAATGTTAAAACAAACAAAAGCAAGCAAGCATTCAGGGTTGTCTCATGATACCTTTGATCATGTGACACTACCAAACAGGTTGGCTGACTGTTTGTCCAGCATGTCCAGATCTAAAATTAAGCTGGGGTTAAATATATAAATGAAGTAGTTAGCTTTACCAGTGAGGATTATATACATATGTATGTCTGAATTTGTAAGTAACCAACAATGATATTCTGAATGTAGTATGTGCCAGTTCCTCTGACATTTAGCTGACAAATACTTTTTGAATAAAACTCTCTAACTGCAAAAAAAAAAAAAAAGAAAGAAAGAACAATACTAATATCCTGCCAGCATTTAGCCAGGACCTAATTGACAATTGAAGATACAGAGTCACACCTTCGCACATTGTACCACAACAATCACTATATTCATTGATCCATGCCTCAGTCAGCCATCATCAGATATACTTCTCTTAGCAGTAGATAAGAATCAAGAACAGGAACCCACAATGGGACAATGGGTAGAGAATGAGAGACTCTAAAGCACTCACTTCTAAATGGAATGTCTTTATCAAAACTCTCCCCTCAAGGATGAAGGATGCACATGGAAGATAAGATGAAAAGATTCCAAAAGCCATAGAACATAGAAAACACAAAAGAAATGGTGGCTTTCAGATACAACGAGAATGGTGCACATATGGACTCACAAAGACTGTGGCAGCAGCCCCAGAGCCTGCATAAGATTCAACGCAAACAGAGTCACTGCACCTAGAGTAGAGAACAGACATGGTTAAGCTCCCACCCATAACCAAGAACCTGTCTGTATCTGATACCTACTGGCAATGGAGAAATCAGTTTTCTTCAATGAAGTTTTATTGGGTATATCAATCACACTTGGGACAGGTCCCATGACCAGGAGTAGTTGGCCAACACAAAACAAAGTCATGGATATTTTTGTAGACTTTTTCTCCCATTTTGCTTTGTGTGGGCATTTGTTTTGTCTTCTTGGTCTTTTGCTTGCTTATTTTTATTTATTTGTTTGTTTGGTTGTTTGTTCAGTATGCTTGTGTTTCCTAGAGGTTTTGTCTTTGTGTACATTTTAGTTTGCTTTAAAGACAGAGAGAGAGAGAGAGTAAAAGAACATAAAGTTCAGTGGGTAGACAAACAGAAGAGTGTAATAAGGAAAAATTGAAAAAAAAAAAAAAACTTTTCCAGAAGTCCTCAGCGTGAGTCTCATCTGTAGGCACTGCATTACAGGGTCACCCTTAACTGCCAGGCAATGTAGCAGCACACACATATTTAAACAGATGTGTGCTGCCTGAATAAAATTGAGGTTTTGATGATAAAGCAGAAAGAGATGTAGACCTTGGGAAACCTAATCAATAGTGTCTGCCACTGGCGTTTTTAATTGCCCTTATTGTGTAAACAGTGTCAATAGAACACATTAGGAACACTCCTTCTGTGTACACCTTCACCTGTGGTCAATGCCTGCCCCATTCATTTGTACTTTTCTCTGCTTGTTTGATTCATTCTTGAGCTGGTGGGTATCTGCATGGGATCTCTCAATATAAGACCGTGCACTGAAGTATGTCAAATTTTCTATCATTCCAAACCCTTTTCAGGAGGGTTGTGACACACATGCTCCCTGGGGCTGCTATTGGCAAGGATTTAACTGTTGCCATTCTCTCTCTCTCTCTCTCTCTCTCTCTCTCTCTCTCTCTCTCTCTCCTGTCTCTGTTTCTCTGTTTCTGTTTATGCCTCTGTTTTTGTCTCTCTGTTGTCTCTCTGTCTGCTCTCTCTCTTCTCTCTCTTCTCTCTCTCTCTCTCTCTCTCTCTCTCTCTCTCTCTCTCTCTCTCTCTTGCTTGTGTGTGTGTGTGTGTGTAGCTACTCAGATTAGTTTGGAATACATCCCTTAGATTTTAATTTTTTTTTCTAGAAAGAAAAAAGGCAGCAGGGGTGAGGCTGGAGTATTTGGAAGCTTCCCCCCTCCTCCAACATCAGCTTCTTGCTTTATTTCTTGTCCTTCCCAATCCCAGTCTTATTCTTATTATCCATCCTTGATGACCTGCTTCCCACCACACCTTGTGTAATTTCAGGATCTGTTTTGGTAGGTGTTTTCTTAAGACAGGATCCAACAGGATCTAGGACCAGATACACACCAAAGAGAAAATTTAGGCAAGAGCCCACTGGCCAAGAAACCCTAGGACATACTACCTGAGAAGTGGAGAGCCAGGAGCATCCATGTCTGAGGACAGGAAAAGATGGACATGACATCTCTGCCCAAAGAAAAGGAGGGAAGCCCTCCAGTCCTCTATGCTTTCTGTTCTATTGAAGCTCAGCAAATTGGAGGATGGCTCCCATTGGTGGAGGGGTTTTTATTAGTATTGATTAGTGATGACTGGCTCACAGCCTCAGAGAATTCAGCACATGGTTGTTCTTCTGCTTTCAGCCTGTGACAAGACAACACATCACAGAGAGGAATACATGGAGAAGGCTGTTCTCCTTATGACTAGTGTGGGACCAGAAAACCCTGATAATGGGAAGGCCAGTCAGGAGCAAGAGTTAATACCTCAACTGGAGTCTTGTATCATTCAACTAAGTAGAATTTATATCTCTGCATTCTCCCATATTCCCTTTCTTTGAGATTTCTATAACTAAGATGAACTTAATAGATGGAGTCTACCATCATTATTACTTTATTATTTTGTTATAAGTTCTTAAAGATTTGCAACCGTGACTTCCAAATTCTTGTTGCACTTTAAATTATGGTAATTTAGTTTTTAATTTTCAAATCTGTTTCCTGATCTCTTTCAGTCCCCATCTTATAAACCATATCTTATGTTTGTTTCTCAGATGAACTGCACTGTATTATTCCTGAGGATATTAATTATACTTTCTTTAAAGTTTAACCTGCCCTCCATGTGTTTCCCCATTTTTTCTTTGCTTTTATTCTTCCGATAGGGAGCTCTCTTAATTAGTGTATTATTGTCATGATAAAATACTATAACTAAAAGCAAGCTGAGGACAAAAGGATTTATTTGGCTCACATATCCCAAGTGATAGCCTACTGAAGGAACCCAAGATAGGAACTTAAGCAGGAGTAAAACCTGGAGACAGAAGCTGATGCAGAAGCCATGGAGGAGTGCTGTATACTGGCGCCATGGCTTCTGCATCATAGCTTGCTTCTCATGGCTTGCTCAGCCTGCTTTCTTATATAACCCCAGACTACCAGCTCAGGGTGGTCACCAGACACAATGGGCTGGACCCTCCCATATTAATTAGCAATTAAAAAATTCTCTACAGGCTTGCCTACAGGTCAATCTTACGATCTTTCAGAGGCATTTTCTCAAATGAAGTTTTCTTCTCTCAGATGACTATATCTTTATGTCAAATGGACATACAACTAACCAGCACAGAAGGTTTTTTTCAGAGACATAATATTGGCTCTCAGTTCACATGATTCCATTCACCTTTAAGAATCAAAAGCTACAGTCAGACTTTGTGGACTTCAGTGTATGACAAACACGTACCCAGTTAGCTTTTCCTCTGAACTCACGCCAGTGTTGGTAGATTTTCTTTCTTTCTAGGGGTGGGGGGGGTGAGGCAATGTGCATTTTGTCCAGCTTCTCACAAAGAGCTGTGAAATAGGTCAGTGTTCTCATTACTCGACATGTACTCTTTTGGGTGATTCCTCTGATTTGAGTCGTGTATCTCATGTTGACCTTACTCAATCATTAGTATCCATTTTAAGGCACTCTGGTTCAATAGTTTATAGTGTTTTGTCTCTTTTTATATTGCCAGTCATTTCCCAGCTATCTCAGATAGTGAGAGTACAACACAGGGCACTTCTCTGGGTTTGTGGGTTTGTACCATCTTCCTTGATTTCTGCTCTTCTGGGAGCTCAGCAGTTGGACACAGAGTCCAGTCTGGACATGTTTCTCCTCTGCCGTAATGACTTTGAACTTCTTCCATCACTAAGTCATTTACTATTCATATGTTTGCCTGCCTCTCCTCTAACTGCTGCTAAGAGCTGAAGCAGTCTTCTGATTTAGTTACAGATAGAATTCAGATGCCAGCTTCCCTCTGGAGTTATAAAATGACTCTGAGACAAGACAAAAACCAAGCCACCTTTTTTCTTTATGACTTTCAAAACTGAAAGCCTCATTTTGTTTTGCTAAAACTTACAATTTGCAGTGAGCATTAACTGACACAAACTTTTATCTGGAGAAAGAAGTGTTGCATCAAAAATCCGTAAAAGCAAAATATTTGATATTCATGGAGAAATTGACAGAGTTAGAATGTGCTGAGAAACCCATTATACCTCCGTAAACCTTTGACAGATGAATAGTGGAAAAAATAAGGAACTTGAAGATCTGAATAGTGTAATTAATTAATTTGATTTGAAAGATATGTTTCAAATTCTGTACTTCACAGAGAATTAAAAAGAACCGAGTACAAAGCCCAGTAATGGATCCAAGAAGACATTAGGCCAGATGCCATCAGGAAGTTGGCATTCTGAATCAGTAGTTAAAAGGTAGGTTATTCAACACATGGTGTTGGGGAAATGGGCAAATGATGTGGTAATAAAGAGACAGAAACCAATGCTTTCCGTCTTTTACTTATTGCTGCCAATTCCTGGCAGTTTGATGACTGGGGCCTTTCCCAAAGAATCCCTGTTTCCAGGCCTTGATGAGAGGCCACTTTCTAGGAACTCTGAACAGCACTTAGCATCAAGCCATTTGGCTTCAATAGTGCAGTTTCATGGCTGCAATATTAGAAAGCCAAGAAGCCTTTGTGCTGCAAGCCTCCATAGTTTTGATTTAGTCAGTGGGTCCACAATTCTTTCACCTTACAGGTTACGAACATTGGAAGACTTCCATCATGGAAAGGATGTGCATGGATTGCCACAACTTCCCAGAGCCTGATAACGCTGCCTTAGCAGCATCCCAGTCTAAATCACCCTCCTCCAGTGTCTAAATCACCCCCAAATGTCCACAGCTCTACAAAAACCTCCCAGGTACTCTGAATTCTTTCTGTATATGTGTCCTCTTCATCCAAGCGGGTATTCAAAACATTCAGATCTTATTCCCTTGTACCGTTCACACCAATCTATCTCAATGAGACTACATCATTAGTGGAGAAATAAGAACCGACCAAGACTGTCCTAACAGTTGGTACCAGCCTAGGAAGCATCCTATAGTTCTCTTCTCGGCCTTTCTCCCAAACCTCAATTTGTTAGAGCATTATACCCCCTCTTAATTTTTACTTTCTCTTGAGTTGGAATACATTCCATTCTTTAGGATTCCCTTAAATTCTTTAGCCAAGCTGTGTGAGGATTTTAATGATCATTCTCTATTTCTCCATAGAAGACAAAGGACCATCTTTCCCTTCAACCTCTGTCATGTTGTCTTCAGACAAATAATTTTCCTGGACTATCATGGAAATCTCTGGAGCAAGTGCATTTCCTATGTAAGACATAAGTGGGGACAGATAGAACCACTGGCACACTAGAGAAGGACTTGTCTGAGTGCTAGAGTTTGAATATTTTTGCCATTATAAAATTCATATGTGCAAATCTAATCCCCAATGTGATAGTGTTAGGAGGTGGTCCCTTTGGGATGTAACTTGGAATGTGTGATTCTATAAAAGAGAACTGAGGAGCTTATATGATCTTTCTATATGATCAATGGAGAACATCAAAACAAATAGAGATCAGCTGCCCCCCAAGCAAAAATATGCCAGTGTCTTGACACTGTCTGAGACACAAAACAGACCCCAGATGACTGTCCATATTGGATCACCTTCTTGCTTTTCATGTGGTAGCAGTTTTGTCCAACAAACCTTCCCTCTTCTTGGCTCCTCAAACTCTCTCTCCACTTGAGCGTCCCTTATGCTACATTCTAAGAAGCAGCCAGTGTTCTGGGTGCTTAGAGTTGAAGAGCTAAGTGGTTTTAAAAAAAAAATCCCTTTCCTACTGGTAGTGTGGGATCAAACTGCAGGCCTCATAGCAGGCAAGACTCTACCACTGAACTACATCTCAGCTTTGCACACACACACACACACAATACATACAACACTACACACACACAACTTATTTGAGTGGCTTAAAAGCTGTAGTCTGAGTAGTCGAACCATGACTGTCTCCCAGTGGAAAGGGCAAGAATCTGGTAGTTGATCACTCTATGAGACTGAATGTCTCAGCAGTCCCAGTCTCATGCTGGAATGTTGGAGAACTCTTAGAGGGCTGCTGGTTTTCAGTCTACTGTTGGAATCCTGAACAAGTAGCTTCTAATACTAGCTAAGTAATGGCTCAGATACAGCATAGATGAACTTACCAGTGAGAGTGAGAGCAAACAGACAAAAAGCAGAAGCTTCATTTTTCCGTATCTGGTTCTGTGGGCTGCCACCAGAAGGGAAGGTGTGGCCCAGATTTAATGTGTTTCTTCCCACCTCACATGATCCAATCAATGATCAAAGCTCAGCTACTTGGGTTTTCATTGACTCCAGATATAGCAACATTGACAACCAAACTTCACCATCAAAATGAGCAAAACTAACTTATGGAGGACAGAGTTTATTCTGATTTGTGGCTTCAGAGGGATAAGAGTTCATCATGTCAGGAAGGTATGACAGCAAGCAGTAGGCAAGGCAGCAGGAGCAGGAAGCTGAGACCTTATATCTTCAACTGCAAACGCAAAGCAGAGTGAACTGGAAGCGGGGTGAGGCTGTGAACTTTCAAAGCCTAACCCTGGTTATGTACTTCCCTCAGCAAGGCTGCATAACCTCCTCATACAGCACCACACACTGGGCACCAAGTCTTCAAACACCTGAGCCTATGGGAAACATTCCTCATTGAAACTACCACAGAGAGGAACAGTGTATATATTACCAAAGGCATATTAGGAATCAAGCTCAGAAGCAGCAAGTTAATTTTCTTCCTGTGTTTCACTGGCCCTAACTCAGTAGCATGTAAAGGCCCGTGCTGCCCCACGTTCGGGGGCTACTTTATATCCACCCGGCGTTGCTGCTCTGGTCCGCCAGTCAGGGTCTAGCAAGAGAGAGAGTGGGGAGGGGCAAGAGATGCGAAGAATGGAGACAAGACAGAGTCTGATCAAGTCTCTTGTATTGAAAGGAAATCCTGGGTATTTATACCCTTTACCATGTGCCTTTCCCCTGTGGACAAGCATAGTTGAAGGCACTACGTCATGAGTCCAGCAGCGTGGAGACCATGTGCACCTAGCTAGCTGTGTGGAGACCACATGCACCTTGCAGCTGGGGGCACTAAGCAGCAAAACAAGATATGTGAGAAAAACAAGATGTTTATCAGAGTGTGCTCAGCTGTTGTGGGCTGTTGAAAACAAGTTTCTTGTCAGGGTATATGGCCTGAGATGGCTGCAAAGATGATAGTCGCTTTCTGCTCAAAGTTGGCTCCCAACAGTAGCATGCCTTTCTATCATAGTCAAAAGTTGGGGAATTAAATTCAGTTTGTTTTCAGAAGGAAGAGATGGGTTTGTGAGCCTCTAGGTAGACTTTTTCCTACTTTATTATGGTTTTTCTATATTGGTGACCAATCTGTAATTAGTCTTTATCTTTTAGGTAAAAGGACATTTCTATCATAGTTGTATGTTTCCCTGCTTTAGACAGTTTTTCTTAAGTCTTGGTATTTCCTGAAATTGTTAGGAGGGCTCTCGTTCAGATGTAGACTCCTGGCCCCACTTCTAGGAGTTCTGATTCAGTTGAGCCAAGTGCACACAGGGTACTCAGTTTTAAACCAGAGACCGAATTGAAACGGACACAAGTGTTCTACAATTCATAAGTTGAAAAATACTGACTCACAAGTTCAAGTTATTAAAACAAACCAGATGGAATTTCTTCAGAGAGAAATTTCTTTATAGATGTTCAAGTAGGTACAAGAGGCCAAATCTGGTTTGGAGTCAAGAGAGCCAGAAGTCAAATGGAAAAAAAGACCTTATTTTCCTCTGTGAGAGAAACAATATCAAAGGCATGCCCACATACAGCTTAGTACAGAGCTCTATGGTGATGGTGTTTGGAGTTTACTTTTAAGTATATCTTCAATTTAAAGACTACCACTCTCAAATTTTAACATTTTAGATGCCTAGTATATCTTACAATCAGTAGTGGTGATACTTCCCTCCCCAAAATGCGGTAAGCAATAGTGTATTCTAAAACCTTTGTACTCTATGTTCATAAAATGGGGTGTCCTGGCACAGAAAGTATTGACTATGTATGTGCTTGATTTTACCTTACTTTGCTCAATGCTTTCAACAAGAATTCATACTGCTACAGAGGCAAGCTGGCATTGATGGAAAAGCCCAAGTTCCAGAAGGAGCTACTAGAAGTGCTTTGCTTATCTTCAGCTTTGCAGGATCTTTAATCAATATCCATCAGTGTCATAAATGCTAGAAATAGATTTTCATGGGTGAACCATGGGTATTGAGGGAATATGACATGCTGAGTGGATAGCTGAATAAAAGAGCCCTTGCTCAGCCTATGCAAAATTGTAAATTCAGTTTCTAGCACCACAAAACAAACAAAACAAAATGAATGTTGCTGAAACAGTCCAGTAAAAGCAGCTAGTAAAGGTTTTAGGTAGTGTTCTCTCAATGCATGCATCAGAAATGGTTTATGAAAGACTATGGTTCTGGGGAACTTTGGTTACTGGATGTTAGCTGAAAAGTCAGTTGAAGCTCACTTGAGTTTTGTTTCGAGGCTGTTGAACAGAATAAGCAGAGAGCAGGGCTCCCCTGAGCTCACCTGACATATTACATGAATTGCCTTTGTACTTTCCTATTAAATGCCTTTGTCTAAAAACATTTAATAAGAGATCTTGCTTGGATGTTTTTCCCCTTAGACTCTAGTTACTTCCAATAGCTACTTCCCTACTTTCAACAACTGGATGCCACTAAGAGCTGCCTAGAAGAACTAAATGCTTGAATACTATCATCTTGTTGTAGAAGAGTTCACAACATGAGCAGAGATCTGATTCTGCAAGACTGTAAGGCATGGGAGGATCTGCTCGAGCCTGTCCCTTAACCATCAAAGGTCAATGGGCAGAAACATTGGGCTCTGATTTTGCCTCACATAGCAATGTGAGCAGGGCAGGGAGGAGTAGTGAATGAATTAAGGGGATGAAAAGGGAGGAAAGAAGGGCTTGCTCTGCAGATTTAGCAGGAAGCTGTGCTATACTTTTGTATTAGCACAGGAGGCACCAGCTGCAACATGGCCCTAATTCAAGTGGCACTAAGGTCACAGCTGAGGAGAGTCCCCAGGTACAGAAAGCACCAGATATAATATCTTGTTCTAGCAAAGAGGCAAGAATGATCACAGCTCCTTGTATATGAATAGCACCTCTTTGGATATTCCTCATCCTAGCAGCAGAGAAAAATATTGCATGGAACATTAGCTGGATAAATGAGGAAACGTAAGACTGGATTTCATTTGAGTCAAAATTTCATTGAGTTGCATTTGGGGATACTGAAGTTGAATGAATTTATCTGAGATGAATACTGGAAGAAGTGAGTTAGGCTTTAAGCAGAAGCTAGAAGGCTTGATTATTGCCTTTAATTACTTACATTAATTGCTAGCACCACTGCTTCTGCAGTAGTTTTGACACAAAAGTTAAGACAGCTACTTTTGTTAATCATCTAGCAAAAAAATGTTACTAATGTGATGAGTATACAAGAGGATTTATATAGGTGTTTGAAACTACAGATTGATGCCCTATATCCTAATCAAATTATTGGAAGGAGGTTCAGGATTTGAGAGTTAGGATCCATCTTGAGTGTCATGACAAGTACCACTGGAGTGGTGTTACTTCTAAAATTTACAATGATAGTCATTATAATGAGAATAAAGTTTAAAAACACCTGTAGAGTATTTGGTGTAATTCTAATAGCTCTCTGGATGATTTAACTTTCCATAGTGAGATTATGAATTTAAAGAAAGCTGCTCTGTTGAGTTTTGATGCTGCAGATAATGCTGATAAAATTATCCATGGTTTGAGGTCAGTATTTCCATTTTGGTCAGACCTCAGGAGTAGCATATAGCTTGATCAGGCTAGCTAGCCCCTTTTGTCCTGGGAATACTTTTATTCCTGCCCATCATGTTAAAGCTTGTCTCTAACAGCATTAACAGGTTGGCAGCCAAAGTACATGACTTGAAACTGAAGCCGAACCCCCAGACAGAGCTACTAATTCAACAGGCTGGCAAGCCAAGGACAGGTAAGATTCTGCACAGAGCCTTACCAACCTAAGACATAAGTGTATTCCTTTTGATAATACATATTCCGCGACAGGTAAGGAAGGCTTTCTTGTCAGAACAACCTAAGACAGGCTCAGTCTGGTTTATGCAATAAAAAAGGGGGAGATGTGGAGAGCTTTTGGGGCTGCTGGCAGGAATCTGACATTGGCCAAGGACAAGGAAATGGGCTGCTTGGAAGGAATCTAACATAGGCCAAGGATAAGGAAATGGACTGCAGGCAGAATTCTGACATTAGGCTAGAACAAAGAAGTAACTTCAGGCAGAAATCTAAATCCTAGGTTAGAACAAAGAAATAACTAAAGGCAGGAATCTAAAACTTTAAGCTAGAACAAAGAAGTAGGCTTCAGGCATGAAAATGTCTTTGGACTAGAGCAGGAAGTAAGCTAAGATATTTTGGTCATCCTGATAAGCCCTTAGAAATAGTAATCACAAGAGTGATCACAGGACTCTGTTTATTGTCCTGTGTGTTCTTTGACTATCTGGGTTTATTGTCTTGCTTGTTCCTTGACCATTTGTATCTATTGTATTGCTAGTTCCTCAACCTAGAACTGACTTTAATACTTGTATGCAATTTAAAAGGTATAAAAGCAAAAAAGGAAGAGGAGGATGGGAGAGGGGATTAAAGGGATGGGGGGAAATGGGGAAATGGGGTAACATCTGATATGTAAATAAATAAAATCTCGAATATATATCTAACCAAAGTAATTCAAGCAAGCCATTAGTGTGTGCATGTGAATTTGATAGTTGCTACTGGTGAAAGACAGGAAGAATTATGTCTTTGACTGGTCCTTGGAGCTCACTAAGTGGTGACATAGCAATAAAACCAGGCTCCAGATTAAATTCTACTGACTGCTCAGATATTAAGAAGATGCAAGTGCGCACAACTTTTCCATGGCTGTTTGCTTTTTTTCACACCATAAAGTACTTTTACCAACACTTTGCCTGGACTTTAAAATAACCTAGTTAGTTCTCCAAGCATTCTTGGTGTGGGATTCAAGGCAGTAATGTTTTCCATGATGGAGACAAAAACTACTGATCGTAGCTGTTTGATTCCCACAGAGCAGTGGTGGTGTAATCTATTCATAGCTAGACATTACAACCCTCCAGTAGTACTGATCAAGTCTACTCTATTCTAAACCTATTCTAATAGTCCTCACATGATCAGTTGCTTCCCATCAAGACATCTCAAATGCAAATTGTGACCCAAGCCCAATATATGGGCTTGTGTTAATTTATTCTCATTTATATCAATCTGGGCATTCTGAAAGATGTTTTAGGTATCTAAACATCTTTATGCTGCCAAACAACACATTAGGCAGCAAGAACATAAGGCAGCTGATCATGCAGTTTCTGCAGTCAGGAAACAGAGAGAGACAAATGATGGTTCTTTTGATTTCCCCTTTTTTCTATTGTATTTAGCACAGGAATGCTAGCTCATGGGATGATGTCACCCAAATTCAAAGAGGGATTATCTATCAGTTCAATCTCCTAGAAAATAACCCCTAGACTAAACAGAGAGGGGCTACCCAGAACCCCCTCTGACTGGAGATCTGAATTCTTGCTTAGGCTGCGAGGCTAAGCACTACAAGGGAATATAAATAAAAGTTAAAAATATCTCTCTGGGTTCCCTGAGGGACAAGTCTGACTGCATAGGGGTTGATGTCAAAAGTATCCCCTCTCCAGGAAAAAGACATCGGGATGGGTATGGCCCTCATGCCTCACTGGACAACAACAGAAGGACAGGAGCCATTACAAGATCCCCTTCGCAAGATTAGAATCGCCAAGGTCCTTCTATACTTAGAGAAGGGTGGAGATGCTAGGGGCAGCCTTGCGTATACACTGAAGGCCTAAAATCAGCCATAGGCCAAAAATCAGCAATAGGCCTGACATACATACACGCTAACACAGTCTTGGGTCTCTGTGGAAAAACACTGAAACAGCAGGCTATAAGCTATTGTAAACAGGCAGGTTCTGTGGAAATTTACCAGCCTGAGTAGTCATAGATCTTATGAATAGGCAGCCTCAGAAGACAGTACCAACTTAGATAAGGACAAGTGAACCATAGGCAGAGTCATAGTGACCTGTCCCCTGAACCTTCACCCAGCTGATACCCTGTCCTAAATGGTATCTGTATTCCCCCTGAACACCTATGCTCTGGTGTCATACCCTTCCCCACATCCTGCCTTTTTGTGTTTACAACCCCTGTGTGAATAAGTAAATTATGATGTGATTTAAATAATTAAATAAATTAAAAAATAAAATTAAAAAAAAAGAAAATATTTATAAACACCCAGTGGTGTTTCTTCTAGGTTATAATAACTCCAGCCAAGTTGATAATGAATGTCAAATATCAAAAGTCCACTATGTATCAACCTAACAGTCATATTACTGTAAATATTAATATCCCACCCCTGATCCACAAAAGGCTCTTGACCATCTCATGATGCAAAATGCGTGTAATTAATCCCCAAGAATCAACTAAGTACTAACATTCTTAACATTTCTCAGAAGCCCAATTGTTTCATTGTGAGCCTCATAAAAACAAGTAATAAAGTTGCAAATGGCCATCACTCAATGGCACAGAGTTAACATTCCAATTCCAAAGGGGAGGAATGGGGGGATAGCAGAGAGAGTGGACAGAAACAAGATGGAAACCCATACAAACAAACAACCCAGCAACTCTGCATCCAACATCTGGAGTTTGTGGTGGCAGCATCTGTGCTCCATTAAACTTGATCTATTTGTCCTTCTCAAGCACACAGCCTCTCTCTTGATATAACTCCTCTTAGCACATGCAGCTTTCCTTTTCAGACACTCTACAGTCCTGGCATCTCCAATGTTCCAGGGCCTCAATTGCAACTTGGATTTTTTACTTTTCCAGCTTAATGTGATGGTGTCTCGGGACCTCCTCACAAGGAATTATATCCTTCCACTCATTTCCTGACCTCAGAGGCTTTGTGGAATCTTGAGTCAAGCCTTCATGATTTTAACTCTTAGATTTTGCATTCGTACCAAACCAGATAGATGATACTACCAAGTTCTGCTAACAGCTTAAGATGTAGCCTGACCCGCTTCCACCATAGCTTCAGTGGCTTCTGAGTATCCTTAAGATTACCATCAGAGGAAACACCTTCTGAAGGGAGTTAGTTGTTTTTGAGCAGAGAACCCTTTCAACAGCATTCCTTTGAATAAATTTACATTTTGCACTTCAGATCAATCATTGAGTAGCATCTTGTCCATTCAGTACCATTCCTGTTGTCTTAGCAAAGAGTGGAGATTTCCTTATAGCTCTAATCCATTTACCAGCTATGGTTTCTTTCTGCACTCACTTCCTTTGCATGGTTAGACTCACACCCCTTCCCTTGCCACGCTGTAGATTTTTTGTATTTTTTATATTTTTCTGGTCTCTCCCTGCGTATCTAATGGAGAGCAGTGAGTAGAATACCACAACCTGAAGAATGTACTCTCTAGAAAGTTCTTCTACCAAACAACATGGATCCTCTAGTCAAGTTCCTTGCAAAGTCTTAATTACCTTCTGACACCATATGAGCCCATTCACCGCTGTCCACATTTCTCTAGGCAAGCTTCTATAAAATGGCTCATTAAACTCTGCTTATAGAATTCTAGAGCTTTGCAAACCTTCAGTGCCCATCTCTTGTATAGTCCTCCCACAAGGGCTCTGACTATTTGATCAGTGGCATGAGTTTTTCTTTATTATGTACTTTTCTCATTACAGTGAACAGATATCTAACAAAATAAACTTAAGGAAAGAAGGACTTATTTAGATTCATAGATTAAGGGTCTGGTCCATTAGGGTGAGCACAATATATGACGGCAGTGGTATGAGGTCTCTGGTCACATTGTTTCTACAGTAGAAAGAGATGAAGGCTGGTGTTCTGCTCACTTTTCCTTTTAACATTTGTATTCAGTAAATGAAGTTATAAAACTGTGTCTCCTAGTGATTAAAAATCCAGTCAAGTGGAAGATGAAGACTGATCATCACAGCTGAGGTGAGATATCAATGTGTTCTTTATACCTAAGACCTTCTCAGGCCTATATCACTGGCAAAGGAGTAGTTGCCAAGACAGCTGGTCTTGCCTTAACATAATCTACTCTTAGATTAACCAATGAAGTCCTGCAAAAGCCAAAACCTAAATACAGAGGGAAAGTACCAATCCCTCTAAAATCCATAAGCACTTCTCTTAACAACTTCATAACCATAGTATTATCATGCTGGAGAATTAACTTTCAATGTGAGTATTGGTAGAGGAAGCCACTTTAAATGACGGTGTTTGTCATAATGGTTTACTATAATGGTTACCATGTTGTAACTGCATCAGTAATTCACTCCTTCTTACTGCCAAGTAGAATTCTACTATGTGGCTATGTCACATTTTGTTTCTCCAGCTTATTGACATTTGTCTTTGTCTTAGTTAGGGCTTCAATTGCTGTGATAAAAATACCATGACCAAAAGCAACTTGGAGAGAAAAAGGTTGCTTTCAATTAAACTCTCAGGTCACCAGTTTGTCACTGAGAATACTCAGGACCGGATTCCAGTACAGGAACATAGAAGCAGGATTTAAAACAGAAGCCATGGAGGAATGCTGCTTATTGGCTTGCTCCTCATGACTTGTTCTGCTAGTTTTCTTATACAACTCAAGTCCACCTGCCCTGTAGTGGTACTACCCACAGTGAGTAGGCCCTCCCACATCTACCATTAATCAAGAAACTGCCTCCCACCATGTGAATCTAGTGGGGGCAGTTTCTCAGTTGAAGTTCCTTCTACCCAAATGACTCTAGCTTATGGCAAGTTGGCAAAAAAAAAAAAATCACTAAGACAGTCTTGGTTGTGTTTTGGATAGCATGAATAATGCTGCTATCAGCATGATCCTTTACATTTCTGTGTGGACATAGGTTTTTCTTTATCTTAGGCAAACAGATAAGAGTGTAATTGATGTACTTTTGTTAGTTACATTTAACTTTTATAAAAACCACAAAATTACTTTCTAAATGATAGACCTTTACAATCCCATGAGTGGTTGCATTAGGCTTTCAAATTCTCCACAGGCTCTTCAACACTTGCAATAATTAGCCTGTTGGGTTTGGACTTTTGTATTTGGTATATATTGGTATTTCATGATACTTCCAACTGAATTGCTCTAACTGCTTTTACTAAATTTTTCATGTATTTACCAGCCCTTCATATATCTTTATTGATGCAATGTCTGTTTAATTTTCTTTTCTATTCAATTGAACCTCCCCTATATTTTTACTGAGATTGAACACCTTTTAAGAAAAAATTTTATATGATCAGCATAAATTCCTTTTATTCAGGTTTATACTTAGAAAATATTTCCTCCTGTTTCCCATTTGCTTAGGGCACCAATCTTGAATTATCTTTCCCTTGTCACTTACATTCATACTCTCATTCAATTTATAAGATAAACCTATATGAGGGAAAAGACTGAATTGGGAGTTTGCTTACATTTTCAGAGGCGTAGTCCATGATCATCACAGTGGGAAGAACACAGGCATGGAGCTGGAGCAGTAGTCAAGAGCTTTACATCCTGTTGTGAAAGCAGCAGGCAGAGGGAAGAGACTGGGCCTGCTACAGGCTTTTGAAACCTCAAAGCACCCCCAGTAACACATCTTCTCAAACAATGACACACCTGCTTCAAGAAGAGCACGCCTGCTAATCCTTTCCAACAGTTCCACTGAATGTGGCTGAGCATTCAAATATAGGAGCCTATGAGGGTCATTTTCATTCAGACCACCACAATGACCAAAGTAGCTTATAGAAGGAGTTTACAGTTCCAGAAGATAATGAGTCTGTCATGGCAGAAAGCATGACAAACAGCAAGCCTGGTGTCTGCAGCAGGAAATTGACGGTTTACACCTTAAACTATAAGTACACAGTAGATAGACTGAATTTTAAAATGGCACAAGTTTTAAAACTCTCAAAGTCTGCCTCCAGTGACATACTGTATCTTAAAGAGTAGAAACTGCCCATGAACCAAAACCTACAGATGGCTCATGTATGGAAAGCTCTTCCTTTCTAAGTGACCTCTTGCATTTTCTAAGGCTGTCATCAAATTGTAGAGAATTATTTCATCTCCTTCCCTTGAAAACATCTTGTCTGTAGCTAGGCTTGCTTAACAGCCATGCGAGGTCCCTTTGAGGTGCTTCTCCATGATGGCAGAGCCTGGCTATGGCTCTATTCCTGCACCTACTTCAGAAATAGGGCAGCTTACTCTCTTGTGTCATGCTATTGACTTTGCTTAGACTGTCTTCTCAGCTTTGTTTTCCTGCAGGCCAATCTTCCCCGGTATATGCCTGCTGAAACACTTGGTCTCAAACCTATGCATTGGTGAGGTCTTACCCATCTCAACCCCCTGTAAAAACAGATACATACCAGACAGCAGCCATCTGGCGACTCCTTCCCAAAACCTACAACAGCTTCATTCGCTACTTTTTGTTCTGTCCAGTGAGTATCTTCTATTACTCAGGCTGTCTCTCCAGATGGTTCCTGGTTGGAATCAGCCAATGGGAATATGAGCAGGAGATAGAGACCACAGAGCATGGCCAAGATGTTCTTTCTTCTCTCCCACTGAGCTCTGACTTCCCTCTGTAGTTATTGCTCCTACTGTGTGACCTTTACCCTACTGTCCCATCTCCTATGTGTCTCCATGGACATTCCTTTCTTCCCGTATTTCTTCAGCTAATATCACAGGGAATGTGATAACTTCCCTCTGCGACTAGTTGCCACTCAACTTTTTTGCATGCTGAGTGCTACCTACATTTTGGCAGCCATCCCTTCACGTGATTCTCTTTGTTTAAAGCAGTTATAGTGAATTCCCTTTCCTGCTGAGACTTAGGTGAAAGGAAAAATAATTTCAGGAAATGAGGTGTGTCATTGTGGTGTCTTCCACCACGCTGAACATCAGCGATGCCATGATAGTTACAGAATGGCACTCTCACTCCTGTTGAGACCCAAAGGCTTTCTTGTTATAATCTCTTTAAAATATATTCACATATACGTGAGTCTATGGTGGTTGAATAACCTCCTGGAGGCTAGTGGAGTTGACTGTGGTGTGGCTTTTCATAACTCCCCTTTCAAATGTTAGATGGGATCTTTTGGCACCACCTCAGTTCACTCTTAATTTCTTCTACTGTGTCACCAAAAATTTACTGACCAGGTAGGAACACAGCAGTTTCTTTGCACTCTAAACTGTTTAGACAGTTTTGCTATGTATAACCCAAACGTCAAATGGATATCCCCAAGCCTGAGCAAATGAGTGAGTTACTCAGATTCTGATTCTGTGGTTAGAATAATGTGACACAAGATCTACTAGGAGAGCCTTCCAGTTTATAAAGGTTAAATCAAGTTTTACAAATAGATTGAAAAATACCTCACATTCTACTGAGCTTTCTTCAATCACAGACATAAGGATACTGAAATAAGAGTCAGGAAATAGACCCTGTATCTTTTCCATAAGCATGTATGAGCTCCCAACATTTCAAGAGTTTGCAGACTTCAGGGCACCATCAGAAGGAGTGACAAGCCATAAGATACTGCTCCTTGCTTTGGCAGAAAAAAGAAGACTCTTCCACATGGTCTCATACCATTTGCCACTACCTCCATGAGATGAAGCTGAAAAGACATCAGCAGAATAGAGTCTCTACCTCCCCAAACCTACTCTTTCCAGCAACCTGCTTTCTTGGGCGAATGTCAGCAATATACCTGAGAAGTTCATAGACAGACTAGTGGCACTCACAATAATAAGAGGTCTCCCAGAAAGATCTTGTAGGTCTGGTGAATGACAGACCTGGTTAGTAGTAACTACATCTGCCTTTGTTTCCTTGTTCAGCAAGTGTCCTGGATCCTATCTGAAATACCTTCTGACAATCACCTTAAAGTGATTGTTCCAAATTTGATCTGCATAAGGAATCTACATTGGCCTGCTCTGGTTCTCAATCATTGGCCTGCATTTCAATACTATTTTCTAAGGCTATTACCATACATTTGACTTGGATGGAATCTCAGTCTCTTTACCTACAAATCAATATCAGCTGCTAACATCTGTTGTGTATTGAACAGGTAATATCCCTAACAAATCTCTCATGTGTTTGATTCCCAAGTTGTAGTTATCTTTTGAGTGGTTTTAGAAGCTTTAGAAAATGGCAAGTAAGTCACTAGGCCCTGTTTTTAAAGGCTGTACCTGGTCTCTTCCTCTTCCTCTCAGCTCTGTCTACTATGAGGAGAACAGTCTTGCCCTCCATTTTCCAATTGTCTTGATACTCTCCCAAGGGTATGTGGCTGAGCAAACAAGAATGACCCTTCTGAAGCCAAAAGACAAAAATCAATCTTTCCTTTTCTTCAGTTGCTTATGTTAGACATTCTGTCAAAGCCTTGCAGCATTAATTAATATAAATTCTATTTATAATATGTTTAATAAATAAATAAATTAAACTCTTAAAGGGTTTTCACTTTCTTTCCGATCATTTTTCTTCCCAGGTATAAAATAGATCTAGTATAAACTACAGACCTGTGATGTTATATGGTAATGTCTACATTCCTAAAAGATTACATAGATGGATACTTAAACAATTTGATATGTTTGTTAATAGATAAAATTAATAGGAGGATAAGATAAATTTTTAGGAAGACATGAAATACAAGCTTTCAATTATCTAAAGTCATATTTCCTCAGATGATAAGTTAACATTAAGAAATTAGTTGAAAAGCACATTAAAATAATATTTTGATAAATGTAGGCAATGACACATATTTATAATTAATCATTTACTTTAAATTATTGTTGTAATTTATGTAATTCTTATTACATTTCAACTTAGTAATATAAAATGGCACCTTATTTTTATATTTACCATAGACGGTAGCATAATGGTTTGCATGCACATAGTGCTCCTGAGTTAAATTAATAAATGATGAATAAATAAATAAATCACCAACCCCGTGGAGTCACTACTGCTGTCCTTTAAAATGTGATTAATGAGTAGCTCCTTCTCTCCATTTTGCCTTCCTCACACTATTGGAAATTTTTCCAAATTAAATTGTCTTCTCCTGGTCTTTTAAATATCTGTGATGAGCTAGGCAGTGGTGGTGCACACCTTTAGTCTCAGCATTTGGGAGACAGAGGCAGGTAGATCTCTATGAGTTCAAGGCCATCATGATCTACAGAGTGATTTCCAAAACAATGAGGACTACATAGGGAAACCCTGTCTCAAAACACCAAAATATATTTGAGTGAGTGAGTGAGTGTGTGTGTGTATGTGTGTGTGTGTGTGTGTGTGTGTGTGTGTGTGACAAAATTGTAACCTAGTTCATATAGTTAAAAATTTAATGTGATACTATATCTTGTATCAGAAAAAACACTGGATGTTTGGTGATAAGCACAAAAGATTTCATTTCACTATCACATAAAGTTCAGTGTGGGTGATCTTAACAACCAGGTGGCTCTTCCCTGTTCTGTGACAACCAGGATCCTACTATGCTGAGACTTCTATCATTGTCAACACGCATCTGCCAAGGTTCCATCTCAATAGAAGGACTTCAAGTTAGGATTGCAGTTTATGTAGGGATGCAGTGTGGACATGGCACTCATCATTTTAGCTTATACACCATTGGCAGATGTGCTCACGTGATGGTGAAACAATCTGGAGATTATAGTGTGGTCCTTTCTGTGTGTAGGTGACAAAGAAGTATCCTATCTCCATAGAGTAGAACTTTAAAAACAACAGAAATTAGTAGAAGACAGAAAAATGTGCCTTTTCAACAAAGACTTTTGGGTTCACATTTCCAGTTCAGATTTCTCTGCTGCACCTCACATATCACACACAATTATACACTAAGGTTTTCAATCCACCATTGCTCCAACCACCAGGCGGTTTTGGGGTTCTTTGTAAAAACTATTAATTATCACTAGAGGTTATTTCTAACAAGTATAACATTATTTGTTGGAGATCCTTATGTATTTTGAGTACCATAATATAGTTGATGATTTTCTCCAAAGGTTCATGTATTGAGACCCCAATACCCAGAAGAATGACATAGAGACGTGGATGGGGCCTTGAGTTGATTGGGTCATGAGGAAGTTGAGTATCATTCTCTCAGGAGTAGCTTTTGCCCTCACATGTCAGGGTTGCTGGCTGGGTATTGCAAGCAGAGGCTGCTGGATGGTGAGACAACCTCCTGTGTTTTTTCTTCTGTGCATGCAACTTGTCCTTCTGCTTTCTGCCAGGAGATGAGGCCACATAAGCCTACTACATGAAATCATGCAAAAGCCTCCAGAACCCAGAGCTCTTCACCTTAAAAATAATAGAAGTAGTCCCTGTGCTCCATTTTCCAGCCCATAGCTCTGCTTGCATTCCCAGAGGCCTGCTAGCACCAGGAACAAAGAGCTAAGACCCCACCCCACTCCCATTCCCCTGCCTGCCAAGTCCCCCTAAAGAACACCCAACAGCAGTAAACTGGATCCTGTCCCCTGAGCTCCATTTTCCAGCTCACAACTCTGCCTGCATTCACAGAGGCTTGTTGGCACCAGGGACAAACAGATGGCTAAAGGCCAATATAAGAACACAATCAATAGGAGCTAGGGCAATAGAATACAACCAGAGCCTAGGTAGCTATTACAGCAAGCCTTCCATATCCTAACACAGCTGAAGCACAAAAAAATTGCCTTATATTTCATCTTATAAAGATGATAGAGGCCTTTAAAAAGGAAATCAATAAATCTCTTAAACAAATACAGGAAAATACAATCAAGGTGAAGGAAATGAATAAAACTGTTCAAGACCTGAAAATGGAAATAGAAGCAATAAAGAAAACACAAACTGAAGAAACCCTGAAGATGGGAAACCTACAAAAGAGAACAAAAACTACGGACACAAACATCACCAACAGAATACAAGAGATGGAAGAAAGAATCTCATGTGTAGAAGTGACTATAGAAGACATAGATGCATCAGTCGAAAAAATATTACATCTAAAAACTTTATGAAACAAAATATCCAAAAAATCTGGGACACTATGAAAAAACTAAATCTAAGATTAATAGAAATAGAAGGAGGAGGAGGAGGAGGAAGAGGAGGAGAAGGAGGAGGAGGAAGAGGAGGAGAAGTAATTCCAGCTCTAAGGTCCAGAAAATATTTTCAACAAAATCATATAAGAAAATTTTCTTAACCTAAAAAAAGAGATGTCTATAAAAAGGTTACAGAATATCAAATAGATTAGACTAAAAAAGAAAATCCTTCTGCTATGTAATAATCAAAACACTAAATGTACAGAACAAAGAAAGAATATTAAAAGCTGCAAGTTAAAAAGGTCAAGTAACATATAAAAGGAGACCTATTAGAATTACACCCAGTTTCTCAACAGAGACTTTAAAAGCCAGAAGGGTTTGGGCAGACAGATGTCTTGCTGTCTCTAAGAGATCACAGATGACAGCTCAGACTACTATGTCCAACAAAACTTTCAGTCACTATAGATGGAGATAATAAGATATTACATGACAAAATTAAATTGAAACTTTAACTATAAACAAATCCAGCCCAACAGAAAGTACTAGAAGGAAAACTCAAACCTTAGGAGGTTAACTACACCCATCGAAACACAAGAAATAAATGATCTCACACCAGCAAAACAAAAAGGGAAACACACATACATGTACAAACACACACACACACACATACTACCACCACCAACATCAAAAAAACATGAGCTAACAACCATTGGTTTTTAATATCTCTCAACATCAATCAACTCAATTTCCCAATAAAAAGACATAGACTATCAGAATGGATGCAAAAACAGGATCCTTCTGCAGCATACAAGAAACATACCTAAACATCAAAGATAGGCATTATCTCACATTAAAGAGCTGGAAAAAGGTTTTCCAAGCAAATGGCCCCAAGAGGTAAGGTGGAATAGCCATCTAATAACTAATAAAGTAGACTTCTAACCAAAATTAATTTAAAAACTAGAGATGGATATTTCATACTAATCAAAGGAAAAATCCACCCACATGATGGGTCAATTCTGAATACCTATGCCCCAGATGCAAAGGTACCCACATTTGTCAAAGAACTAAAGATACATCACACATTAAATCACATATTAATAATCGAAAACTTCAACATGCCACTCTTGCCAATGGACAAGTCATCAAGATAAAAATTAAACAGAAAAATAATTAAATTAACACAGGTTATGAATCAAGTAAACCTAACAGGTATCTGTAGACCATTTCATCCAAACACTAAAGAGTATACCATCTTCTCAGCATCCTACAAAACCTTCTCCAAAATTGACCTTATAGTTGGTCACAAACCAAGCCTCAACAGATAGAACAAAATTGAAATAACCCCTTGTATCTTATCAGACTACCATCATCTAAAGTTGGACTTTAACAACAACAGAAACAACAGAAAGTGTGCAAATTCAGGGAAACTGGAAGACTTTCCACTCAGTGACCACTGGGTAAAGAAAAAAATAAAAAATAAAATTAAACACTTTCTAGAATTTAATGAAAATGAAGGAAAACTATATGCAAACTTATGGGATACTATGAAAGTAATGCTAACAGGAAAATTTAAAACACTAAGTGCCTTCATAAAGAAATTAGTGAGATCTCATACTATTGACTTAACAGCATACTTGAAAGCTCTAGAACAAAAAGAAGCAAACACACCTAAGAAGACTAGATGGCAGTAATTAATCAAACTTGGGGCTGAAATTAATAAAATAGAAACAGAGAATAATACAAAGAATAAATGAAACAGAGAGTTGGTTCTTTGAGAAAATCAACAAGATAGACAAACCCTTAGCCAAATTAATTAAAAGGTAGAAGGAGAATATTCAAATTAACAAAACAGAAATGAAAGGGCATAACAACAGACAATGAGGAAATCCAAAAAGAATCATTAGGTCTTACTTCAAAAACCTGTACATCAAAAAATCAAAATGGATGATTTTCTTAATAAATGCCACTTATCAAAGCTAAATCAAAATCAGGTAAATAATATAAATAGATCTATAACCCCCAAGGAAATAGAAGCAGTCATTAAAATTCCCCAAGCAAAGAAAGTCCAGGGCCAGATGTTTTCTGGTAGTGCATAGTTCTACCAGAGCTTCAAAGAAGAGGTAATACCAATGCTTCTCAAATTTCTGCACAAAATAGAAACAGAAGGAGCACTGCCAAATTCATTTTATTGAGGCTACAGTCACTCTTATTTAGCACACAAAGAGTCAATCAAGAAAGAGAATTTCAGACCAATTTCCCTTATTAATATCAATGCAAAAATACTCAATAAAATACTCATAGACTGAATCCAAGAACACATCAAAAACATCATTAACCATGATCAAGTAGTCTTCATCCCTGTGATGCAGGGATGGTTCAACATACAAAAATTCATCAATATAATCCACCATATAAACAAATGGAAAGAAAAAAACTACGTATTTATTAGATGCTAATAAAGCCTTTAACAAAACCCAATACTCCTTCATGATAAAGGTCTTGGAGAGATCAAGGATACAAGGCACATACCTAAACACAATAAAGACAATAAATAGAAAGACAATACCCAATATCAAATTAAATGGAGTGACACTCAAAGCAATTCCACTAAAATCAGGGACAAGACAGGCTGTCCACCATTTCTATTCAATTCAAGTATCTATTCAATATAATGCTTGAAATTTTAGCTAGAGCCATAAGACTACTAAAGACTATTAAGGGTATACAAGTAGGGGAAGGAATAAGTCAAAGTATCCCTATTCATAAATGATATGACAGTATATATGTGACCTCAAAAATTCTACCAGGCAACTCCTACAGCTGATAAACACCTTCAGCAAAGTGACTGGAGATAAAAATAATTAACTCAAAAAGTCAGTAGCCTTCTTATATACAAATAATAAACAAGCTGAGAAAAAATAGAGAAGCAATGCCCTTTCCAGTAGCCACAAATAATATAGAATATCTTGATTTTATTTAAGCAAACAAGCAAAAGATCTGTATGACAAGAAGTTCAAGTCTTTGAGGGAAAAAATGGAAAAATATATATTCAGTACAATTCCCATCAAAATTTCAACACAATTCCTTATGGAACTTGAAAGAACAATACCCTACTTCATATGGAAAAACAAACAAACAAACAAAAAAACCCTATTGTAGTAAGAACAATCCTATACAATAAAAGAACTTCTGGAGATATCACCATTCCTGATTTTAATCTGTACTACAGGAATAAAAAACACACGATACTAACATAAAAACAGACAGGGTGATCAATGTAATATTACTGAAAAACCAGAAGTAAATTCACACATCTATGGACACTTGATTTTTGACAAAGAAACCAAAATCATACAATGGAAAAAAGAAAGCATCTTTAACAAATTGTGCTGGTCTAACTGGATGTCTGCATGTAGAAGAATATAAATAGCTCCATGTCTATCACCTGCACAAAACTCAAGTTCAAGTGTATCAAAGACCTCAAAATAAAACCAGATTCTCTAGATCTGATAGAAGAGAAAGCAGGGAATAGCTATGAACACATTGGCACAGGAACACCTTCTTAAACAGAGCACCAACACCTCAAGCACTAAGGTCAACAATTAATAAATGAGACCTCAATGAAACGAAAAGCTTCTGTAAGGCAAAGGACACTGTCAAAAGTACAAAACAACAGCCTACACAATGGGAAAAGATTTTGAACAACTCTACATCTGACAGAGGGCTAACATTCAAAATATATAAAGAACTCAAGAAACTAGACATTAACAAATAAAACAACTCAATTAAAAACCGGTTACAAATTGGAATAGAGAATTCTCGACAGAGGAATTTTTAATGGTTGACATTTTAAGAAATGTTCAACATCCTTAGTCATAAGGGAAATGCAATTCCAAACAACTCTGAGATTCCATCTTACACCTGTCAGAATGGCTAAAATTAAAAAAAAAATTCATGTGACAGCCCATGCTGTCAAGGATACAGAGTAAGGGGAACACTTCTCCATTGCTGGTGAGAGTGCAAAGTTGTATAACTACTTTGGAAAACAATTTGGCAGTTTCTTATAAAATTGGAACTAGTTCTAACTCAAGACCTAGCTATACCACTCCTGGGCATATACCCAAAAGATACTCCACCATACCGCAAGGATACTTGCTCAACTATGTTCATAGCAGCTTTATTTGTAATAGGCAGAAGCTAGAAACAACCCAGATGTCCCTCAACTGAAGAATGGATAAAGAAAATGTAGCACATTTATTCAATGGAGTGTTATGTAGGCATTAAAACAATGACATCTTGAAATTTTCAGGCAAATGATGGAACTAGAACATATTATTCTGAGTGTGGTAATCCAGATCCAGAAAAACAAACATGATATGTACTCACTTATAAGTGGATATTAAGCATAAATTACAAGATAACCATAGTACAATCTATAGATCCAGTGAAGATAAGTAACAAGGAGGGCCCAAGGAGGAATGCTTTAATCTCAATAGATTAGACATCCAAGGTGGAAGTAAGGGGGTACTGAGAGGGGAAGGGGACAGGGATGAATACAGCAGGAATAAGGTGGGAGAAGACAGAGGGAGATAGAACTTGGAGAGACAACTGGATTGGAGGACTTCTATGGGAAAAGCTAGAAACCTAGAACAGACTATGGGAACTCCCAGGAGTCTATGAGGGTGATTCTACTAAGACTCCCAGAAATGGGGGATAGGGAGCCTGAATTGGCCATCTCCTGTAACCAGGCAAGTCTTCCAATGGAATGGAATTATTGGGACACCAACCCAGCCACAAAACTTTAGACTCACAATTTGTCCTGCCTACAGGATATGCAGGGGTGGAGGATGGAACAGAATTTGAGGGAAGGCCCAACCATTGACTGGCCCAGCCTGAGACCCATGCCATGAGATGGAGCCCACCCCTGATACTATTAAACTATTGATATTTTGCTACTTGATGACAATATTGATGATACTTATAGACAGGAGCCTAGCATAAATATCATCAGAGGGGCTTAACCCAGCAACTGTCGAAAGCTGATGAAGAAACCCATAGCCAAACATTGAGTGGAACTTGGGAAATACTGTGGGTAGGGGGAAGGATTGAGGGAGTCAGAAAGGTCAAAGGAACAACAAGAAAACATACAGAATCAACTAACCTGGGCCCATGGAGACTCACAGAGACTGAACTTCCAACCAGATATAATGAATGGGACAGGCCTAGACGTATGAAGCAGTTGTGCAGCTTTGTCTTCATATGGGACTCCTAAAGCAGAAGCAGGCACTATCTCTGACTGCATTGCCTACCTTCAGATCCCTTTCTCCTAGCCTTGTCTACCTAGGCTACCTCAGTGGAAGAGGATGCATGCACCTAGAATTGCTGAGTGAAGCTTGATATGTTGTGGCTGGTTCATGGGAAGTATCCTCTTTTCTAGGGAGAAAAGAATGAGGAGTGGATAGAAAGGGATGGATGAGAGGAAGGAACTAGGAGGAGAAGAAGGGAGAAACTTTGATCTGGATGTAAAGGAATAAATAACCTAATCAATAAAAAAGAAAGAAAAAATAAAAGTATATATTAATTGTACAAAATCCTGGATATCACTGTGACATGTTCCCATGTGCCAAAGATGTTTGATGGTACTTATCTCCGTGACTCAATTATCATCTGACACTTGTCTTCTCCCTATTGTATGACAGCTCCCTCCTACTTTCAGGGCTTCTGGTGTTTATCCATTTGGAAAAACAAAATCATGTCCTATGCAGAAAAATATATCAATTTTTTATACTCATAATTTTTAACTGAAACTAGTCAGACTCTGAAATACAAGGGTCATATATTTTCTCTCATGTGTGAAATATGACATAAATAAATCACTGAGAAATGAGCAAACTAACAAACTTCTTTCTAAATCACCTCAGCCTTAGATAATCTTGTATAGCAATAGAAAGTGAACTAGATACATCATGATGGTGTTAAGTATGCAAGTTTTATATTAGACGCTGATCACACATTAAATTTATTTTAGCAGAGGTAGAGCAAAGTGTTTCCTTTGAGGAAGGTTTATGACCTCCAGAAGAATTGAGCTTTGTCAACCAAGAGGAGGAAAAAAAGAAGGGCAAGTACAAAACACAAAAACCCCTTCCATGTGCAGGTGGTGTAAGGTTTAATAGAACAGAAATATGCAAAAATGGTTTTAAATTTGTTTATGGTGAATAATGTAACTCCTCATCTACATAATCTTCAGTAATGCCTTGTTCAGTAAAGCCTTTGAGAGAATAAATTATTTTATAGAGGAAAAAAAACTCTAATTCTTATCTTACTCAATATAGTGAAGAGCAGAGACAACATTCAAGGTTGAAGTAACTGGAGACTAGAAAAGGGCGTGTCCTCTAAGTAATAGTGTAAACTGTGAGGATTGTATGATGACTCCTCTTGGTTGTCAACTTGTCCCTCCTGGGAACAGGATATCTCAACAGAGGAACTGTATCCATCAGATTGGTCTGCAGGCAAATTTGTGAGGCATTTTGTCAATTAATGCTAAGTGTGGGAGGGCCCAAGCCACTGTGAGCAGAACAGTCACTGGGTAGGTAGACCTGCACTACATAAGAAAGGGAGTTAAACCAGGGGGAGCAAGCCAGTAAGCAGCATTCTTGCATGGTTCCTGCTTCAAGCTCCTACCTTGAAGTCCTGTTTTGTAATCCTCAATGTTAAACTATAAATAAAGTCTTTCATAGACACTTTCTTATTGATTATGGTGTTTATTGCAACCACAATAAACTGAACTCAGAGAGAGTCCTTCAAAGTCCCTTATGCAATGAGGTGAGTAGAAATGGAAATAAAGGGAAAAGATGACTCCTGTCTGGCTGCAGAGATATGTCAGACTCAGTGAATGACAACAAGGCACTCATAAAGTTCTTCAAACCCTACAGAGTGACAGATACATCTGTAACATTCCCTTCCTGGGGCTGATGGTGTACCTGAGCCATAGAGCAACTACCTAGTAAACAAAAAGCCACGACTTCAGTCCCTAGCAAAACAAAACAAACAAACAAAAAAACAAAACAAAAACAAAAAAAAACCCCAAAAAACCTGGACTAGAAAAGTTTTCACACATATACATATACAAATGCCAAGTTTCCTATTTAGCATTGACTCTATTAACTATCAGTTTAAGATAGCCTAGAATCACCTGGGGGGGGTGTCAGCTGAATAACTGTTTTTATTAAGTTGGTCTGTGGGTATGTCTATGAGGGATTGCCTTAATTACTAACTGATGTAGGAGGACCTAACCCAATGTGGATGGTACCATCTCCAGGTTGGTAGTCCTGGGCTGTATAGGAAAGTTAGCTGAGCATGAGCCTGTGAACCAGCCAGAGGGTGAGCAAACAAGCAGTTTTCCTCCATGGGTTGTGCTTTGAGTTCCCACTTAACTTCCTGTCCTGACTTCCTTTGATAATAGCATGGGGTCTAGAATTACAAGCCAAAATTAACCATTCTTCCCAAGTTGCTTCTGGTTGTGTTTTATCACACCATCAGAATGTAGGACACCACCAGCAAATCTTTTATAAACTGTTGAATTCCTGATTCTTCTCTGAATCTCTCAGACAACACCTAGTTCTGTTTCTATCATGTTTCTAAAACTTGGCCTCTTTCTGTAACTCTTGTGCCCTAACTTATGTTATTAACATCTCTCATGTGAACATATATAGCAATTCCTGATCTTGTCTCCTTGACTCCACCTTCCACTCATACAAACTGGATGGAATACGAATGAATCTGTGTACCCATTATTCCTCTCCTCCTTCCCACATGAATCGCGTATCTGCTAGATGCTACCTCATCTATGAGTCAGTATTCCTTGTCTTCCCTAAAATAAAGTTCATGTTTCACTTTTCTGTGGCTCCAATGAAGCCTGGATTTATTTTACCACAGTGTTGTTTTGTTTGTTTGTTTTGTTTTGTTTTTTGCTTTTTTTTTTTTTTTTTTTTTATCGTCTTCATCCCTTCAGGTTCATTTGTCCATATCCTTTGCAAGATTCAGATGACAAGGTCTGTGGGACTTTGCTCTATTTTTGCATCTGTCATGGTTTACTGAAAAACAACTCAAAACAGTCATTTCGATGGAAGAAATTAAAAGCAAGACATTGAATGAATTGAGCAACTTGGTTGGAAGGGCAAAGATGAAAACTCTTGCTTAGAAACAAGAATAAGTCACTACAACTAGGGCTGGGGAATGAAAGAAGGAGGTAGGAGATACTGAACCTCAAAGTCTGCAGAAGTGACCCTGCCAACTGGGACTCTACTCATCTGAGGGTAAGGGGCCTGGCTATGCCTCAGCAGTGCACATGAAGCAGCCAAGGACCCCATGGAACATGCAGAGGGGAACCCAGAGGACTATAGCCCATTACTTCCTAGCTGAAGAGAGAGGTGAGAGTCAGGATCATGGTGAGGCTAATAATCTAAATATGGGAAAGTGGCACCCTACTGCTGCTGTGCAAAGACTATTGGTATGACTACATTGGCACATACCGCAACAAGAATGATTATGTGATAACACAGGCTTCATCTCCTTCCAAGATCCCCAAAAGTTCTTCTGTCAGAGCCTAGGATGGGCCTAGTATCAAGGCTGCAGTTTTTAGAGCCATAGATGTTGGGTCACAAAGGGCATAAGGCTGACAATCAGCAATGACAACGTATGTTTAACACACTCCAGTGTCCCATGCCTGGAACCATTAAACATCTGGGAAATATCTATCAGATGAATGGCACCATTAAAATGAGTATCTGTGCTCTGTCCCAGAAACTGACCAGAATGACTAGGGATGTATATGATAAGTGACAGAAAAGGGAATGGCACCAAGGATGGAACTGCTATCATTTAAGCAGTGCACAGTTACTTCTGGATAAGGGCAAGTCTCAGAAAATTCAGTGAAGACACATCTTATCAGAGTGTAGGTCCCATGCCTCAGAAGGCTCTTCAGCATTTTGAGAAACAGATGAGGAAATTCTAGCAGTTCAAACTGATACCTCTGATTTAGTGGTTTCAAGGAGGGGATGGGATAATGGCACCATCCCACTGTGTTAGTAGCATTCCAAGGCCATTTACTAGGCATGGCCAAGGATGCTTCTGGAGGGTGTGGATGAAGAGTGAGAGAGGAACCCCTCTTACTCCTCTGGGTAAAGGTCTGAAGAAAGCAGGAACTAGGAGATCATCCGGGAGTTACTCTATTCGCTATTTCTCACACTGTAGACTTTTACCTAAAGTGACTGGATCATTTCATGTTCAAATAGTGTTTTCAAATCACAGGGACAAGAGTAGTCCCAAGGAGCAGAGAGGAGACAAATCTGTCTGGTTTGTGCATATGGAGTCTGTTGAAATTAAAAAGCTGATGAAGAAAACGGGATCCTGTGGTGCAGTTTCAATGAGCACAAAAAGAAGAAAAGATGCAAGCGAGCTCTCCTTCCAGACTCCAGCTCCCTTCTTTGCCCACCATACACACCCCACCTCAGCCCTCCGGACATGTAACCACTGAGCTGCTGAGCTAGACTGATGTTGGCTAGAACCAGGTAGATATCTGATGGCCCACAAGGGCATCTGCCATTCAGCTATGATTTCTCTGCTTTGATATGGGGATAAAAAGTGAAGGGGCAATAATGATCAAAACAAATATAAAATAGCATGAAACACAGCTTAGAACATAAACCATTCAAAAAGAAAATTCATGCAAATAGGAAGTGAAGAACCAAGGACACATTCATTATAAGCAATCAAAAAATGTTGACCATATAACAATATGGAATATTTAAGGGAGTATACTCAGTAATCAGAAAATGTTGAGTTAATATATAAGAAATAAATGTGGTATGGGATTATTAATGGAAAAGGTAAAAGAGAAATCCCTTCAGAGTTTATAGCAGCAGTTAGAAGTAAGGAGGAGAATGACAAGAGCTGCAAAATTGAATTATACAATGTGCACAGTTTTGATTTTTAAAAATCACCTATAATCACCATAGAGAGAGTGAACAAGAGGATGGGCGCAATCAGACATTAATTAGAAGATGAAAGGAAGACAGCAGAAATTTAATAATATAGATAACCATTTCCTGAGGAAAAGGACAAGATAAAAGAAACAAAACTATTTCCAAAGATATATGAAAAGAAGATGCCTACAGCTGAGAGAAGATCTGAATTTGTGTATCAAAAGAATTCATTGATTCATGGGCAAAAATAATAAAAGTAAATGGGTTAATTATATTCTATTCAGATGCTACAGTCACATGCTGACATTTCATCTGCTGATCATACTCTGGTGAAAAAAAAATAAAGCAATAAAGAATCCTATCGTCATCTAGGTAGACCGATCCAATCATCTGCAAAGAGAAAGAACCCAGAAGAACCTCTGAGATTCTTCAACATTAAATGACATAAAATAAATCAAACACTTAGAAAATTCTGAGAGGAAAATATTTAGGCCTACAAATGCCATCCCTTACAAAACTACTATTTTCAAGTTTACGAAAATATACACAGCAATTCAAGAAGTGTATGACCCTTGACCTTAAGAATCTCTTCTACCACAAACTGATCCCAGCGTGCGTCATGGCTCTCATGGGTGATATATCACTCGCCCATCTTTCCCTCTAGCTCTCGGAGGTCAAGCCATATCTGGTACTCCTGTAACCATGGGTGGCTGAGAGACTTGTCCACGCTGTAGTGCTTGTGCATTTTCACCTGCAACAGGTTGTTGATGACATTGATGGCTCCAGATGAGATGTGGCTCCAGGGGCTGGCCATGTACATAAAAGCTCATTTCTGTATCTGGTCATTGATGCAGGAGGGCCAGGGCCCTCTGTCTTTCCCGTCACTAAAATAAACTCTTCCTAGAGCCATGTTCTTAGACTCTGATGCTCCAACCTTGGAGTGATAAGTCTGGAGAGTTGACTCTTCGGGTAAATGCGCTTGCCACCAAGCCTAACAACTTGAGTTTGATTCCTGGGATGAACTGGTTTGGAGAATTGACTCCTGCTGTTTGTCTCCTGACCACCACATGTGCCAACACAAACACAGGCAATAAATGTATTTTTTGTTTTTATAACAAACAAACAACAAACAAAAAAGAATCTCTTCTAGAAAGGGTGAAGTCTAAGCTTTGGAGAAAAGAATAACAACGAAAGTGGATAAGCATGGCCATGATGGGGATAAAAAACTGACCATTGAGAACTGCTATAACAAAATACTTTAAACTGGGTAGCTTAAAAACACAGAAATTTCTTTCTCCCAATTTTAGAATGCCAAGAGTAAGATGTCAGAGCATTGGGTGATTATTAAGGGGCACTTCTTGGCTTACAGGTGGCATCTTCTAGGGATGTTTTCATGTGGCAAAAGAAATCTGGTGTCCTTGGCCCCTGAGAACACCAGCTTCATCATGTGGTCTCTATCCCAAAGCCCCCACCTCCTAAAGCAATCACAAGGGGAATGATTAAGTATTGATTTTTGCATTTTTCAAGGACACTCGTATTTAGAACATAGCTAGAACAAATTCACATACATATAGAACAGGGTCTAAAATACATGTAATAAATGCAGTTATAAATAATAAAAATAATAAGAATTGCTGCTGTAAGACCCAAGCAGAGATTATGACATGACACTAGAATAAGCCAGAGACTTCTTCAGCCTTGATAGAGAGGGGAGAGGGAGGAGGCGGGTGAAAAGAAAGGAAAGGTGTTAAATTCTCCTGGCAAGGAGCTAAGAGTAACTGCTACATTATTGAAGAGCAAACCTCAGTAAATCCAGATTTTTCAACATATTTTTTAAAGATTTAGAAGAAACTCGTAGCAGAGCAAAAATAGCATACTCTCACATGACCTGAGAGGTGATAAATTAAATGAACTATACCCAGATCAACTGGAGACTTCTTAAAAGGCAGGTTCAGAGAGGGGCCAGGACTCTTTATCTCTGAGTAGCTGTGCTGTTGTCACTCCTGGCCATAGCTACACTTGTAGAAAGACCCAAATGACAACCATAGTCATGTATATCCATAAATTCTGAGAGTCTTATTCATAAAAAGTTCCAACACAAAAAAAAATCTCACAACACTCAAATATATGGCAGCTTTTTGTGTCTAGACCTTTAGCCACATGGGGTCTCCTGTCAGAAATACTTTCCTTTCTCCCCAGTTACCATGGGCATTCTATACAGAACTTATGTCAAGGTCTACTTCCATTATACTGGCTCCATTAGGCTCTCCGAATCCCTAGACAAATTCATCAGCCCTTTGGCTTAACCCTTATTCTATTGAACTGCCTACAACCTGCCTGTGTCTAGGTCCTAGTTCCCATATGGAAGTGCAAAGATTCCAGGCTGGAGAGTTTACTTTACTCAACAGTCTTGACTTGTAACACAAAACAACTGCTTCCATTTCCACTCAGTATTGAATATCTTCAATTGAACTAAGCTGGTTGAGAAATAAACCTGACTCTTAGGGCCATGAAACCACGTGTAAATGCCTTCTTCAGGAAAGCCTTTACTGACAGTTTGATCTGTTGTTACGTCTGGTGTGTCTGAACAGTACTGGGGAGTATTAGACTAATTAAGGTGGCAAATCTATAGTCAACTAATAAATGCAGGCAAGTTTGTTCTGCGTACCAACCAAAATCACTCAAACCATTGATAGGGAGGGTGGAGAAGAAAGAGCAGGCTGTTCATTAACTGAGCTCTTCATCTCTAAACCATTTGTTTTGACTTGATACAGATCTATAATACATTTCAGTCCCCAAAGATCTAATTCTCGTAAAATTCGTGAGTAATTTCTTCCATTCCTTTAATAACACATTTCCTTTCTCTCCAGCCAATTTCTGTGACAAATCAAAGCTTATATTTAGAAATAAAACATATAGTCAAAAATATAAAGTTCATGAGAGTGATTTCAAGCTTTGTTTTAATTACATTTAATCGGACTGCATAGGGAGTGATCCTATTACATTAACAGACGACAAAGAGATACTG
Organism: Mastomys natalensis; assembly: GCA_021653895.1. Classification (NCBI taxonomy): domain Eukaryota; kingdom Metazoa; phylum Chordata; class Mammalia; order Rodentia; family Muridae; genus Mastomys; species Mastomys natalensis. The sequence goes on from JAJTUV010002781.1 coordinate 89,702, forward strand.
TTCAATTTCTATTTTGTCCTACTGCATTGGGAAAATTATTTTTTGCCAGGAAAGCTACATGTATCATGGCCAGGAATCATTTAATTCTTAGGTAGGAGCATCTCAGTAGAGAATTCCTTTGTGAGTTAAAACAAGAGTCCCGGGTTTTACAGAAAATAAAATAGCCTTAAAAATATCAGGGACAATTTGTTTTGTTTTGTTTTTGTTTTAGAGACAGGTTTTCTCTTTGTGTAGCCCTGGCTATCCTGGAACTCACTCTGTAGAGCAAGCTACCCTCGAACTCGCAAAGATCTGCCTGCCTCTGCCTCCCAAGTGCTGGATTAAAGGTGTGCATTACCACTGCCTGGCTACCAAGAACATTTTAATCATCCTCTTCATGCTTTTGAATCACGCTTCAAATGCTCAATCCACAGCTGGAGGCAACATTTGGGGAGATTCTGGAAAAGTTAGAAGGGGTCCCATTATGAGAAAGCAGATGACTAGAGAAGGCGGTTTGGGAATGTACTGCCCTGACCACTTCCTTTTTTGAGTGCTGCTTCCCGATTGCTCAGAAACTCCTCTCCTTCACCAAATTCTTCCACCATCAAGATGGGTACAAGTACATAGGACTCACAGATCATGGAATTGACACATTGCAACCACAAACCAAAATAAATTCCTCTTCCCTTAGCTGTTTCTGTCAGGTATTTTGGTGACAGCAATGAGAAAGTAATTCATACACACACCTGTAGGCGACCGAAAGCACAATATCTTTCCTGAAGAACTCAGGAAGAGTGTCACCAAAATACTCTTGAGAGAGAAGTCCAGAATGGACAAACATAACTGACTTTTGCCCCCAACATAATATTTTTATTGATTATTTAAGAATGTCATACAACACTTACTTCTCATGCTTCCCAGGTCCACCCTTCTCACCCTTGTGACCTTACAGCCCACTGAAAAGAGGAAGAAAAGGAGAAGAAGGAGGAGGAAGAGGAGGAGGAGGAAGAAGCCAAGTCCAATTTGTGTTGTCTATATACTCCTCACTGGAGCATGATCAAACTCCTAATGTCCAAGTGGCCAGCCCCTTAAAGATAACCTAGATCTTTCCAACTCCCCCACGTCCCACCAGCCCTGACTGCCAGAAGACTTCCCCTGTGAGGTGCTACATTTCAGCACCTTTATTAAAAATTTTAAGGGACTCTTTTCAATGATTTCCTGTCTAGACTGCTTCTTTTCTCTTCTTTTCTTTTCTTTTTTGAAGAGGGTTGGGTAGAAGTCATCACTGAGGCCTTCGATATTTGTTATTCCCAATCCTGAGTCTGCAGTCACCAGTACCACTGACAAAGAAGCTTCCCTGTCACAACAATCAGCAGCAGTATGAATCATGGTCTCCTACATGGCCTCTGGCTCAGAGTTGACCACAGACATTGACATGGTCCCCAATGGCAGGATGGACCATGGATCTCATCATGGCCTCTGGCAGCAGCACAGACCATAGACATCCATATGGTCTCAGGTAGCAACACATGGACATTGATGTGGCCTCTTGCAGCAGCATGCACCATAGAGGTTTTTCAAGGAGGCTCAACTCAGAAATGAACCATTCTCCATCTTGGACATCCTGCCATCTACCACATTTCCCATCTCTTCATTGCAAGTTTATTCTTAGAAGTGAATGAAAACTGCAGTGTGTCACACAGTACTTCTTTTTATTTGCCCAATACATAACAATACTACTGCAATGAGTCATTGTTCTGGCTCAATGTTTCTGGTTTCTGAAGCACACATAAATACTGGACTATCACTGAGACTCATCTCAACAACAGGATATCCTGTTGTTGCCAGAGTCTGGATAATTTTTTTGGCTGGGCAGGGTGTTAGGGACAGATCCAGGCTACTGCACACCTCTCTGTCTTCTGTGAAGGGTGCCCCAACACATCTTGGTTGCCACTCATTGTCCCAGGCTTGCCCAACTCCAAGTAGGGTGAGCAGCATGGGAGCTACAGTAATTATAGCTCCACACTGCAGGCAGGGTCTGCTGGCCCTAGCCTCCTGGGGGACAATGGATCTGCCCTATGAGCTGCTCCATGGTCCCTAGGGTGCTGGCAGCACCACCAATTTGAATCAATCCACATCCTTAATTTTTTTTTTTTTTTTTTTTTTTTTTTGTGATTTTTCGAGACAGGTTTCTCTGTGTAGTCCTGGCTGTCCTGGAACTCACTCTGTAGACCAGGCTGGCCTCGAACTCAGAAATCCCTGCCTTTGCCTCTCAAGTGCTGGGGATTAAAGGCGTGGCACCACTGCCCAGCTCATGCTTAACTTTTTAAATGTGAAAATGTGGATTTTTTTTTTTTTCTTTTCACTCTGTCTGTCTGCCTGCCTGTCTGTCTGTCTGCCTTCTGTTTAGACAGGGTCTCAGTATATAACCCTAGGCAGTCTGGAACTTACTATATAGACCAGACTGGCCCTGAGCCCACAAAGATGTGTTCCTTATCTATCACATTACGATTTTATTGATCACACTAAAACTACTTTTGAGCATTTGTAAAGAATTAGTACTTTCATAGTTTCAAGTCACTAGTAAACTTTAATTCTCCCCAGGTCTGTGGAAGCACCTGTGCAGACATTTCTGTCGTGTCAGACAATGTAAGGAGAACCTTGAACTTGCCAACTTTCCCCAGTTTTAAGACTCCTTTTCTTTGCCAAATGCTTTTAACTATATCTTAGAAACCCCTCCAACACTTGACAAAGGGAAGATCAAGTGTTCTGACTTGCTCAGGACTGGCTGGGGTCCCCAAAATGTAAGGCATTTTAGTAATAAATAAAATGGGCAGTGTTCTATATTGAGACAATTGCATCACCCTGATATCAAGACTTCCTTCCTTCTTCTTTGCTGTCACTTGGAAGTTTGCATATCCCTTTCTCAGGACCAAGACCACTGAGGGGGAGGGGGAATAGATTATGATAGATTGTTGGCTATAGGAGGATTTGCTTCCAGTGTGATATGGATTGAAACAAGAACCCTATCTTTTTTAAGTGTAAGTATGTGGTATAGGGCTGCATTAAAGTGAACATTACCTTGAAATTATTTAAAATGGCAATGGTGGTTGTCAGGGTAGATCTGTATTAGCCATTATAATCTAAAGAATGAGAATTCATGAAACTTCTAATTGCATCAGGAGATCCAAAACCTGGAAAGCATTGTTCTCCTCACCCTCACCCCCTCTCCAGAGTTTTGCTCTGTTACCCAGACTGGTACTGAACTCTATCTAGAGCTCTTGAGTTCATGAACTCCATTTCCAACTTCCTCCTAAGCACTGGGCTTACAGAACTGTGCCAGGACAGACACCTCTGTGCTACCTACCATGCCTGGCTTTTACTCTCCGGTTCCTACATGTAAATGAACTGTCTCAAATCAGAACTGATTCACCTAGCATCTCACAAAGACAGTGGAAAAACACCTCTCTCCCGCTGCTTGTACAGAGAAAGGTGATGTCTACAGCCCCCAGTTAGCTTAAAGAAGTGCAAGATCTCCTTCTGGGAAAGCTGTATTCTAGGATTGATGCCAGGACTCAGGATTTGAGCACTGGGATAGGGAAGAAGAGAAGCTCGATTTAACATTTAAACACTACAGTGAAAGGTGAATCAGGTGGAGGTACAAACTAGGAAGAAGGCAGAGGCCAGCCTGGACACTCTGGTCAAAGACTTGGGCCAAAGGAGGGAACAAAAAGAACTCCTGGAAGACAGATGTTTGGGCTGGAATTAGGGTGTTCATACCCATTCTTCAAAGACATGAGCTGGTACTAATATTGCCTCTTATGGAATCACCTCTTAATTGTAAAGCAGCATAAGGAGGACATCCCACACTCCGAAGATCAGCTTGAGGTTGGGAAGAAGGCAGAACGTGGTTAATTAAGACTAATCTACTATGTTGCCTCCATCACTGTTTCTAAGGTTGTACACATAACCGAAGACTTATAAGAGGAGGTTAATTAGAAGATGGATGAAGAAACATGTAGTCATGCTAAATCAGGACTAGTATTGTATTAGAAGAGTTAAGGAGATCTGGTAAGCTAAGAAGCATCAACCCACCAAGCAACCTATGTTCTGACAACAGACTCCTATGGACAGCTTCCTAAATTCAGACGTTTTAGCTGTACAGGTGGTCTAATTTTGGAGAAGCATCACATGAGATGCAAAGTAAGGGAATAAGGAGACAGGTTGATGTGGGGCCTTGGAGTGTCAACACAGTTTATTTTTAAAACATCCAAAGCCCGTGGCAAAATGTTAACATCTGTCAAATATCAATGTGTGTTATACTATTCCTGCAATCTTTTGTGTGTTTGAAATATCGCATAAGGAACTATTTTTAAAATTTGAAAACGAAAAGCACATGCCCCATGGAGTTATCCCTGTCCGTTGAAACCAGAGGGATCCAGTCCTGGCCACAGATGGTAACCACCTCCTTCTTCCTGTTCAGTGCCAGCTGTCAGAAAACGAACTGCAGAACTCTTGCAAGGAGTAGGCTAAATTGTCAACTCTTCTCGATTGACACCCTGAGCTTGCTTCATTCATTCGATATTTTTTGTCTTGTTTTGACTTAATTACTGGAAAACTTGATGAAACTTATCTTCACATTCATGTTCCCTTGTCAGTGTGAACTTGGCAGGCCTGAGTTTTTCATCCTGTCTCAGGACCATGTGAACTTTGCGGGAGCTGGAGAGATGGCTCAGTGGTTAAGAACACTTGTTGTTCTTGCAGAGAACCTGGGTTCAGTTGCCAGCATCCACATTAAGAAGCTCACAGCCATATGGAACTCCAGTTCTAGGGATTCAGCACCCTCTTCCTCCCTCTGTGGGCACACATGTGGGGATCTTCCAGATGAGGAGACACTCATACATACATGTAAAATAACAATAACTCTTTGAACACCTTCATCTATTCTGATTTTTCCACACAAGAACCTACTATGTGTTGGGAGCAGATTGTCACATTGAGTTGCAGATCTCTGAATCACTGAAGAAAGGAGTATTTGCTTCCCTACATGACAGACACAGTACCCATATGACAAATACACAGTATATCAAAAAGGAGAACTCGATATAACCCTATTACTGAGGCAATTCAACACACTAAACAGTACTCTGAAAGACCTAAATCATGCATTCCAGACTGGTGAGATGGGATTCTACACCATGCTCACCCAACTCATGGGTCTGGAGAGTCAGGTTAGAATGACTCTTGATAGGAGTAGAACACTGCTTTTCAAAGTTGTAAACCTAAACTTTTCTCACACTGCACCAAGTTGCTTCAGCTCTCCAGCCAGCCCTCTCCACCAGACCCACATAGTTCCTAGCCTTATGCTCCTCCGACCTCAGTATGGAAGTTTGACATTTCATGGCTCTTCTGTAGTTGATTCAGCAATGAGCCCCAGATGCTCTCAAACACAGGAGGCAGGGACTGAGAAGATGGGGCAGGAGGTAGAGCAGGAGAAACAAAACAAGGAGCCACGAAGGCAATTTCTTCCTGTAGCTTTCTTAACAACGAAGAAAGAACTTTTCTAAGAACCCTCCAGACAAACCTCTTAATTCATAAATTGGTGGACCCAGGCTTGGTGCATTGCAACTCCAAGAAAATTTGAAAAAAAACCAAGTGCAAAGGAAGAGCAGATGATTTCCTTTCACAGGCATGCCCTGGGTCTAACTTCTCCAACTATGAGCTAAGCAGAGAGCATTAAACATTGCATGTCCCAGGATCCCTTCTAACTGTAAAAAGACATTACCTCTTTGGAGCTGATATGTAAAACCCACAGTGAACAAAACAAAGGCATTTTGGGGATGAAACTACTCAACAACCCCCTGCAAACACAAACTGCAATGCCTTTCTGTTGTATGTGACAAAAGTATGTACATTTTGTTCTATTAGCAAAGCAGGCAAACCTCCACTCTCCTTAAATTACATTTACTTTGCATTTGATTTATCATGCAATCTACCAATATTGAGCTTTGGTGATTGTTTAACAAATGGTCAATATGAGTTGTCCAGTCAAAGGTTTTCCAGAGCTATAGGCAAGTCTACAAAACATGATATTGCAGGAGCAGTTTCAATCTACCACCTCTTGATACCTAACCAAGAAAGTAGTAGATTATCAATATGCAATACGGGGTCAATTGTTCTTAACATGTGTTCTGGAGGGGGAGGTGGGTGAGTGATCATGTAAGTAGGCTAAGCTACAATTCTGCCATTGCCTCTCCTGCATAACCCATTGAGGATGCCATGGTGGGTGACGGATTTCCTGTTGAGGGGAGCTCAATCATGCACTCTTCTCCAAGTTTTGTGATTGACAAGTGAAAAATTGTGTTTGTGTTTGTGGTATACACTGCCATGTTTTGATGTATGAGCACACTGGGAGATGATTAAATCAAGCCAATTAGCTTATCTTTCACCTCAATACCTCTCATTTTTTTGAGAACATTTAAAATCTCTCTCAGCAATTTTCAAGAATATGACACATTTATTATCAACTGCAGTTGCCGAGTTATGTGATGAATCTGTAAAACTTGTTCCTTGTAAATGCTTCTTTACAGACTCAGGCAAATACTTTGCCATTCTCCAGCCTTTCTCCATGACCCTTTTTGTGGCTTCTATTCTGTCGTTGCCCATGTTTGTTTAATTTTTTTACATTCTCTGGATCAGTAAAACAATACAGCCAGACATGGTGGCTCATGCTTTTAATTCTGCTACTTGGGAGGATGACACAGGAATATTGCCATTAATTGGAAGCCAACCTGGTCTATGGAATGGATTTTAGGCTAACCTTGGCTACGGAGTGAGACTTTGTCTTAAAAATGAAAAGCAAGATCATGCACATCTGTACATGGCTTGCATCATCTAGTAAACTGCCTCTCAGTTTCTTTATGTGCAGCAAAAAATTCTTTCTATGCAAAGGCTCCATTGTATGTCTATACACGTCTTTATTTTGTACTGTATAATATTCTTTCAAGAATACTTATGCTGTGCTGTTATATCTCTAGAACTATGCTAGTTGTAGAAAGTCTTTTGGAGATTTTCAGTGTAAGTTGGGGCTATAATTGGTCTTATTTCTTTTCAGTTTGCTTCTGCCTGCTCTAACATCACTCTTGGTATTTCAACCAGGAATCAACTGTAGCAGCAGAAAACATTCCACCAGGGTTATGGGTAGGTAGGTGGACATATAGACAGGGAGATAAAGTATAATCATTTTTTTCTTGACATTTGACCTTAGGGAGGCTAAACTGACTACATGATTCTTCACCTTTGATTCTGGAGCTTTGAGTTCAAAAGTAGACAGTTGAAAAGCAAAGACTGGCAAAGGAACCTAAGAAGTTCTGGAGCCCAAACACATGATCTAGATTCATGGAGTGCACCAGAACATCCTTCAATTCTCAGAGTATCTATGACCTTGGCCTCAGGGTGCTATAGAAGCCATGATCCTCCATCATCCTACTGAACAAATATGGTTAGCCTAGGAAAAGATGGAGGGAGATACAGAGGAGGTAGAGAGGTGTAGGCACTGCTGCTGCCCATACCATCAAGGTAGTTTGGGACAGCATTGAAAGCATGTGTGAGCTACAGAGCCTTCATGACAGCTCTTGGTGCTTATCATAGGCTGTGCTCTTATCCTGACCATCAGAATCAGGAGGGATAGAATTGGTCCTGTGCCTGCTCTGTACTTCAGAAGAGAAGAATGGTAAGGCTTGATTTTCCCCAACACAAAACCATTTTTAGTTCTAAACACATACCTGTCCTTATAAGTTTCTTCTCCCCTAGAAGAAAGGACCATAGATTTGTAGTTCAAACTAATTAATACTTGGTGAATATTTGTTCTTCACCAGACACTGAGTATATTAAGCCTCTATTATATAACTTCCTACCAAGTGTTTCTATTCCCTACCCTAGAGTCTCCCTTTCATTATGCCCCATCTTACAACTCCATAGGATGGAACTCCTGTGACCTCTATTTATGTTTGTGGTAGAGCCTAAGTCTCTAGGCCTGGCACCACGAGCCCTGTTCCACCTGCTCCATTGCACCCCACCCTCATTGTTCTAGTCACATTCTAGCTACTTCTTAGCACATGAGTCGCTTTGGTGTTCTCTTTCCTCAGTTGACTCATCTCTAACACCTTCTGTCTCTCAGATTCCTTTTAAAGTGGTCTTTCCAAAGTTGTGTTTCCTAATCAATACATCACTATCTTCTTTCTCACTGACAATAACTGGGCACATTTTTGGAAACTGATGTGACATTTCATACATGAAAACAATGTGTAATGATCCAATTAACTTATTAATACCATCACCTCAAACATTTACTATTTCTTTATTGCTGAGAACATTATAAAATTCTGCCCTCTTTTTTTTTTCTCACTATGTAGTACTGGCTGTCCTGGAACTCACTATGTAGACTAGGATGGATTCAAACTTGCAGAGGCCTGCTTTTCTCTGTCTTCCCAATGCTGGAATTAAAGGCGCACAACACAATGCTGGGTCTATCATCAGTGTACTATTGCTGACTCTAGTCACCTGCTGAGTGACACCAGAGCTTATTCTGACTATAGGAATCTACAACTTGCACTCTCTGTCTACTTCCTATTAGTCTCAGATTCTAGCCATTCAACTCCCCACTTCTACAAGAGCAACATTTCTTTGATTCCCAAATGAGTGGGATCATATGGTATTGTCTTCATGCATCTGTCTCATCTCATGAAACAGTGAGTTTTTAATAGTCCATGCTTACATGCACCATTTACTTCAGTCCCAGAACACACACTATTTTCTTTGTACTTTTTTAAAATTTAAAGTATAACTGCATCATTTTCCGCTTCCTTTCCTATCTCCAACCTCTCCCATGCCCTTCCCCCAACTCATTCAAATTCATGGCCTCTTTTTCTTTGCTTGTTGTTATATTATATTCCTAAAGTTAGAGATAAAACTTGCTCAACTTGCTCAGTTCATATAATGGTGTGTGTGTGTGTGTGTGTGTGTGTGTGTGTGTGTGTGTGTCTGTGTGTTTGTGTGTGTGTGTGTTTGTGTGTCTGTGTGTGTGTGTGTGTGTCTGTGTGTGTGTGTGTGTGTGTGTGTGTGTGTCTGTGTGTGTGTGTGATTTCAGGACTGCTTGCTTTTTGATAACTAACTGGGGCTTTTCTTAGAGTGAGACTATTTTTTCCTGAGGACTAGCTTTTATGGTACCAGAAGATGCCGTGCAAGCTTCCAAAAGAGGGAAACAACAACAGTCCTACCCAGCTATGATGCCTATGAACCACAGCAATGATCAGAATGGCATGGTATCCTTAAGAGTGTAATATTGGCATGTACACTTCAGCAGCAACAAATAGCTCTCTAATTGAACTCAAGGTCCACTCAACAAGAGAGAAATCATGTCTTGCCACTGGAAACCCAGTCAGCTACCCAGTTGTGGACCTTGGAGGAGAACCTACAGCCACAATGGTCCTTAATACTTTCTAAGTATTTTTCCTTGTACCCACAGATAAGTCCTCTCCCCTCAACAAGGAAACTTCTCTTTGCCACAGACAGAGACCATTACAGAAAAGCACTGCTGATCAAAATGTAGAGAACAGTTGATAGTTTGGTGCCCAACCCCCATGCATATATCTGCAACACAACTCCCTGAGAGTTAGGAATAATAACAGAAGAGAGGATGAAAAGACTGTCAGAGCCAGAAGAAAAAGATATTTGCTGTGAGATTTCTAGAAGTCAGAGAAGCAATACCCATGAAGTCTTAACAACATGGAGGCCTAAACACACCATTTACTCAATACCATTGCCTCTATCTGAAATGATACCTCATGTTCCTTTCTCTCTCCCCCGACTACAATAATAGCAGAGGTTGCTAGACCTGCCTAAGCATAAGTGTTTTCAATAAATAGTCTTTAGATGTGTCTATCTACAGTAAATCATTAGCCAGACAATAAGGAACCTATTTCCTGCCCTCTATTTTACAAAGGATAAGAGAGAGTCAGAAAGATGGGGTCATTTTATCAGGACTTGGAGGAGTGGAGCTACAGGCAAGCCCATCATTCTGTCACCTCTATTCACAGATAAAAGCTCTGCAGTACTGTAACTAAATTAAGCAATACCCTAAAGTAAAAGTATCAATTTCATAGGCATCTCATAAACTGGCTGCACTGTTGGAAAACTATTTTTTCTTGTAAGAGACAACCTCATTTGGCCACCTGGTTGTCTACTCTCCAGATGCTACTTGAGGTTTCCCTACCCAATCAAAGCACCCACTAAATATCATCTTCCAAAGCTAAATGTTCTGCCTATGAATCCTAACGAGCTTTTTTTCCTGCCTTAAAGATCTTTGACGAAACCATGGTTTTAGCCTTATGATTCTTTCTTTTAATATTTAGCTTTAAGTGTGTTCTATCTCGTTACATTTGATGTGTCTTTTCAGGCAGCCTTAAATCCTCCCCAGGACAAGGTGAGCATAAATAATTAAATGAGAATATCTGTGGGGCACATTCCAGTTGTAGCACTCTGAGTAGCAACTAACATTTAATGTAGGTAAAATAACGAGATAAAACGTGAGTTTCAATATTAAGAAGCCAGAGGGTAACCATTAAAAGTGATGATCACGAAGATTGCAAAGTTGCTTACAGTATAATGTGATGAGAAGCGGGGTCTAAAAGGCACATTAGCTCTGGCTTCAGTGTTCTGAAGAGCAGACAAATGGCAGAGCTAGCTCTCCTTCACCCATGCCCACAGGGCTACTTACCTGAGCCTCAGTCTCTAAGGACAGCTCTACTGTGCTGCTCAGATGAGGGGCAGGACCAGCTCCCCTGCTCTCATAAAATCTGTGGCCAGATCTCCCAACTGTGGAAAGTGGCCAGGGGCAAGTGGGGGAGGGCATCACCTCCAAGTCCACACCACCTCATGTCAGAGAATTGGTGGAGTAGCAGGTTGAGAACTTCAGTGTTTGGCACATCTGCACCCTCACCACCAGGGCCAACTCTACTGTGCTGTCCAGGCAAGGGACAGGGCCTGCCCTCCAGCTCTCATGACTCCGGGGCCAATTCTCCCAACTGAAGTTCCATCTTCAGAAGTGACAAAGGGTCAAGGATGGGGGAGGAAAAACAAGTTATCTTACAGTTTTGAAAGTCAGAGTCCAAAGCAAGAGTAGAATTAAGGGGTCGTTAGGGCAATGTTCCTCTCGAGTATAAGGAAGAGTCTGTTTTCTCACCTTAACTTCTAGAGATAGCCCACCTTAGCTGTGTCCCATTCCTCCATCTTCAAAACTAACTGTTTCTCTTATTCTGATCTTTCTCCCTAGATTCCCTGAATGAACTTAGTAGATCAGAGTTAGAGTCTAGGATTTACACCTGTAACCAGCTACTGGGGGATATAATAGGGATGCAATGGTGGTACAAAGGATTCACTCTTCTATTATGCTCTGGCATCAAAATGTCTGTGAATCAAAGGCATATGTTTGTTGTATGTCCCTTGTAATTTTATTTTTGAGTCAAAGCACATCTTAAACCCCAGCCAATTGTTGGACTGTGTAACATTTATGTATCCAAATCTCTACCTGTGTAAAGTATACCCTTTACACTTCATAGGGAAAGTTGTGGCTATCCAGTGAGTTAATAACAAAAAGACTCCTTAGTGCTATAAAATACCAAGAAAGGAAAAGGAAAAACTGTCTTCAAAGCAGAGAGAGGGGACTGGAGAGATGACTCAGAGATTCAGAGTCATTACTGCTATGCCAGAGAACTGGAACTGGTTTCTAGCACCATAGTCAGTCAGCTTACAATGACCTGTGACCTCAGATCTTTTGGGGCCTCCACAGGCACCTGCATGCACATCATACACACAGACACACAGACACACACACACACACACAGAGACACAGAGAGAGAGAGAGAGAGAGAGAGAGAGAGAGAGAGAGAGAGAGAAACAGACAGACCAAGTTTAAGATAAAATAAATCTTCAAATCTTTTTTCATACATGGACTTGGTTATATAGATAGTGGCAATAAAAAGCAATGGTAAAGGCAATGATGAAGCAACAGTTGGGAGACACAGCCACCCAAGGAACAGAGGCCATGGGACATGTTTCCAGTGTTCAGCCTGAAACATAGTGGGGACCAACCAAGTGGGAACAAAGTAGGAGAAAGTTCTCCCAGAAAGTACTAGTCAACCGGCCCCAAACAACTCATCAATCTTAGGAATAAAAAGAGCAAAAGAAATACTTCCAAATCCTTGATCCGGTTCATTGATTTGTCTCAGCTAAAGGGTGGTTCAAGCAATCCCCATTCATTTCCCTGTCTTGGAACACTGAACTCGGAAGCAACCTTTCAAGCAAGCACAGAGAGAACATCTCCTCCCACAGAAAATCTGTGCTGGTGTGCAGTTCTGCACAAGGGGTTTTGTTAATGCCTGAATGCTGTGAGTAGTGTGTAGTGGCACTTCCCAGGAACAGCCCTTTCCACACTCAGGGGAGGCCAGAAAGTACTCAGTAAGATGTGCCCAAGAGAACAACCCCAAGAACATGGATAGCAGAGGCTCCTGAATGTGTCTTGGGTTTGAGGATTGCAGTGTCTGTCTAGATTTCCCTGGCTATGCTTTAGTGTCTCCCAAGATGACTTCTCCATATTGCATGAAACAGGTGCCTCAATGTGTTGTAATGCACAGCAGCCAGAGGCTGTGTGCAGTGTCTTCTTTGTAGCCTGCAAATTTTTGTATAGGAACAGCTAAGAAAACAGCTGCTCCTGTTGCTCCTGAGGGGCTTGGAAAAAGGATGATGGCATAACAGTGCTGTCCTCACTCACTGCTGGTTGGTAGGAGCTGCCAGATGGACCTGAACAAGCTGGACATGAAATGAGCCAGAACAAACTTGAGTATAAGGGATCAGAAAAGAGAGGGTGTGAAGCTCACATATACTCAGATGAGCACACCTCTGAGAATATTCAGAGTATCTTCCCCTGGGGCTTCCCGAGGTCAAATAGGAAGATTTAGTAAGCTGCTCTAATGGACAACATCCCCCCCCCCCGCCAAATCCCCAGTGCTGGGATGGAACACAGGACTTTTGTAAATACTAAGAAATTGTTCTACTGGTAACAGCCCTGTCCTCTGGGAAGGGGGCAGTATTTTGAGATTAGCAGATAGGTAACAAACTCTCCTGTGTGGCCTGCTTCTCTGGGGAGTCTCTAAACTTCCTCTGTCCCATAACCTGCTAAGAAAGCCAATCTCCATTCCATAAATGCTGGATGACAGTACTATCCCTAGAAGCAGAGAACTGAGGACAGCTCTGTCTTTGATTTCTCTGAAGCCCGGATGCTTTGCTCTGTGCTCCCTGGAGCTTCTGCTTCTGCCCCACCTGCGCCTCTTGAAGGGTCTGAATTTGTTGCATCTGATCCTTTGTCTCACTCCACAGTGTCTTTTTCCACTGTAGTCAGGACATCCCACAGCACTCAGGATCTTAGGTGGTCATTTATCCTGTCTGCTCTGAAGCTGAGCTCAGACATTCAAGACTAGAATCAGCATCTGGTCCATATTCTCTGCTAGTCCCATTTTATCACTGACTTCCCAGGTTGAGGACTGCCTCTTCTCATGCCGCTGATTCATGCTTTAATTTACTTCTTTCCTCCCTCCCTCCCCCTTCCTCCTTCTCTCCCTCCTCCCCTCCTTCCTTACTTCCCTCTCTCCATCCCTCCATCCCTCCTCTTTCTTCCTTTCTCCTTTCTCCTTCCTCCTTCCCTCCCTCCTCCCTTCCTTCCCTCCCTCTCTCTATCCCTCCATTCCTCCTCTTTCTTCCTTTCTCCTTCCTCCTTCCATTCTTCCCATTTCTCCTTCCCTCTCTCCTTCCTTTCTTGCTTCTATCACTAAATAATGACTGTCTTATCAGTGAGGTTTAACTGTAGATATTGATCCAATAAATCTATAATGTCTGATGATAAATGTCTGAAGACAGAATGTGATTTCATACTGAACTAATGCAAGTCCTTTTGGCAACAGAAAAGTGTGGTAAGTCCATGCTGGAAGCAAGGAGACTCCTCAGTTACAGCAATGAACTGACACAAAGAGATGAAAGTCACCATCAGCCTTGGGAAGAGCTGTCCTCACCAAATGACTTCAGACTGACTTGTGCCCTGGCCTCATTCGACTGCCATTGAGTGAGAATCTTGTGGAACAGCCATGGCTTGGGACCACTGAGTCAGGCTTTCTCTTTTATAAATCTTCAAATTCATTAGCCATCAATAAGATTGGGAGTCAGCATTGTTAAGCCCCCACCTCAAACGATCATAACTAATAAGACACAGAACCTTTAGTAGACACTAGCTGTAGAAACTGTCCCAATGTTTATTGTGAGCCATGAAATATCGGATCAGAGACTTCTGAATGGCACAGATGTCTCACAGCTTCCAACCTTCTCAAAGGGGTCTAAACCAATGAGCTTAACACTATGGAAGAAAAGCCCAAGATTGCATTAGCAAAGATAGTAAAGTGGGAACCAGGTCTCCGTCTTTATTTCTGACAGCTTCTAGACAGAGTATAACTTCTCTAACTCATCATAGATCTGTGTGACTAAGAATAAAAATTACAGAATTATAGATCGTTTCTTTTCTACTCATTCAAAATAAAAAAAAATCAGGCAGCCATATTTGATTGACTGAGCAGCACAGTGGTACGTAGGGAAGAAATAGACCAAACAGAGACCCATCTATCTATCCTCTATATTAGACTGAAGTCTTGCCTCAGTCCCCAGAATTACCTTTCTAGTCCTACTGGCTCCTATGTGACTCACAATGATTGAAAAACAGGGGGCATTATGGGTAAGTTCCTTCTAGCAGGTTCTCCCTAGTGAGGCAACTTCTCCTACATAAGTGTTATTCCACCACCCCAAGGCCTGGGACCCTTGGGGAAGCAGGAGAGCTGCAGTCTCTGTAACCACTGTTGGTTTTTTTGCAGCCCTGTCTGAAGCCAGCAATTTGTGAGAAAGACAAAACGAATAGATATATAGAGTTGGAGTGTGGAAAATAACAGCTGTCCTCTCACACTCTTAGTGACTTCAGGATCCACACTAGCTTTTATGCCTGCTAAAAGGTGGTATTTTTCTGCCCCATGGGGGCTCCTTTCATCAGGGTGGCTGAGTTGATTCCACAAAGACTAAAGAGCCCTGAATCAGTGTAGAAACTGAAGTCAGGAGTGGTTTCTATGGTGAGTTCCTCCTGCTATGCTATGCCTCAGAACATTTAGGAGAGGAAGAAAGCTGACAGCAGAGAGAGGAGAGACAGAGACAGAGACACAAAGCCAGAGAGAGAGAGAGAGAGAGAGAGAAAGAGAGAGAGAGAGAGAGAGACCCTACCAGTTGCAAATAGAACACTGAAGACTGGCATGACCCTGGATGATTCTGTAGAAGTTGCTTGAGAGGTGACAAAGTCTCTCTGTCTGGCACAGGGTAAACCTCAGAGAGTGGCAGTGTCTGGCAACCAACAGGATGATTCTCACCAAGTCTCCAGGATGCTATTTCCTAGTCCTTATTGCCTTCCAGGGATGAATGGGGAAATTGGAACAGTAAACTTAATGAAGCCTATTACCTGAGATCCTTATAAGTAGAAGTAGCCATTGAGTGTCTCTTCCATTGTTATGACTGTCTCTGATATATAAAATTCAAAATACTTCAAAATCTAAAACTTTTGAGGTATTTGTCATTTGTCATGTTTCCCTTTTTGGAACATTTCAGAATATATTTTTTTTATTTTTAATGTGAGAAATGCCCAATCTGAAATAATATTCTGTAGTGGTTTGACTAAGAATGCCCCCCTCCATAGGCTCATATTTGAATGCTTAGTTACCAGGGAGAGGCAGTATTTGGAAGGATTAGAGGAACTATAAGCTATGATTTTGTGAGAGGAAGTCTGTCGTGGGGATGGGCTTTGAATTTTCAAAAGCCCACACAAAGCCCATTGTCTCTCTCTCAACATAAAGATCAGGATATACCTCTCAGCTACTGCTCCAGCACCTGCATGCCACATTGCTCCCCACCATGATAATAATGGAATAAACCTCTGGAACTGTAAGTAAGCCCCAAATTAATACTCTCTTGTATAAGATTTGCCTTGGTCATGGTATCTCAGCATGGTATCACAGCAATAGATCAATGACTAAGATATACTGTCCTTCCGAACATACAAATACTATATTAGCAAAATAAGTGAAATAAAGGGCTGTGGTATGGTAGGTCACTAGAGCACTTCCTTGCAAAGCATGCTCATGGCCTTGAATTTGATCTCCAGCACTGCAAAATTAACAAATTTTAAATGCTTTATAAGAGCACATTTCTTCTCTCCTCAGGTGGTACTACCTTTTTTTTTTTTTTTTTTTTTTTTTTTTTTTTTTTTTTTTTTTTTTTTTAATGAGTCTGGAAACAAAGCCAAATGTATTAAGTTTCAGGTCAACTCCCATCTCTTCTCAAAGAATGGTGCCCAACGACTGTGCTGCTGTGTAACCCCACTTGTTGAAATGGTTGGAAACTAAGGTGAAATTTGTAGGCTAGGGGTAAAGTTCATTGTACTCAGAGCTTTATGGTGTGTCTTGGAATGGGAGAGGTGCTGGCCTTGAGAGATTTGAGGGAGATCAAAAAAAAATGGATGACCACAAAGGCAGAGCCATATACAAGTTGTTAAAGCAGAGCTTGACAAAGACTGTATAAGATCGAAGTCCCTATAGATGGGGAAAGTCCAGAGACTCTGAAGGAGGATTCACATACAAAAAGAGGAAAACTAGGGGCACTTGTGGTGTCACAGATGAGGATTAGCCCAGACTATATTGGTCAAGAGCAATGTGTAGAAACTGAGTCTGAGGGTACCAAAAGCCAAGGTCTTCATCATCTGGATGCAAGAGACAGCCACTTGATGGCTATAGATCTGCTTGTCTGGGGCATATTTAAAACAATTGAATATATGAAGATTGACACCTTCCTTTTTGAATAAGAAAGTCTAAGGGTCAGGGTGGAGATGCTATCTTTGGGTTTTACATAGCAGGAAGACTCATAACAATTTCCAGACTATATGACTGTCAAAGTGTCTTTAATGTCTCTGGGCTGTGGTTACTCTATCCAGGAAAATGGTGGAATTACTTCAAGGATTTATTCAAATTTAGCCCTTTCATAGCTACTATTCATTTGTATGTTCCTTTTTTTTTTTTTTTTTTTTTTTTTTTTTTGTCATTTAGAAATGGAGCAACAGGTGCTTCTTAGCTGGGAAGTTTTAAAATGAGGAACAACTCCTTGCCACATCCCTGATCTTCACCTACTATGTGTCTTCAGCATTGTCAATGTCCTTTGGTGTGGAAGTGGGCAACTATGTCCCTAATTGAGAACCATTGTCTTATTGTAACCTCTGTCTGTTGCTTTGATTCTTTTTTTTTCCAAATAAAATCATTTGAACAACAGAAAAAACATCTCTTGCGGGAGGGCGTCCATAAGATCTTGCATCCTAGTACCAGATAAGAGCAATGCCTCCATGATGC
>JAJTUV010002782.1:0-105976 GCA_021653895.1 Mastomys natalensis
AAAAGAATTTTAATACCAATACTTTTCAAAAAATTCGACAAAACCGAAAAAGAAAGTACATTACCTAATTCTTTTTAAAGAAGCCACAGTTATGTGATCCTAAAAAAAAACTAAAACCCCAAAAAAAAGGACTTCAGGAAAATTTCTCTTTTTTAATATCGATGTAAAATACCCAACAAATTCTTGCAAAAAAAAAAAAAAAAAAATCAAGAACACATAAAAAATTTCTCATTCACAATCAAGTGGGTTCCGCCCCGAATTCGGGGGTTTTTGATATACAGAAATTCATACATAAAAAAACTCAAAAAAAAAACTTCACAATATCATAGCCAGATGCTTTAAAAGCCTTTGAAAAATATGAAATCCATTAACATTAAAAGCTGGAAAATATCGCCAGACTGCTTTCCATAGTGGTTTGTCCAGCTTGCAATCCCCCCCCCAAAAAAGGAGGGGTGTTCCTCTTTCTCCCCCTCCTCGCCAACATCTGCTGTCACCCGTGTTTTGGGATCTTAGCCAATCTGCTGGTGTGAGGGGAATCTCGTGTTGTTTTCATTTGCATTTCCCGTAATGGGATGCTGAGCACTTCTTTAGATGTTTCTCAATCATTCGAGTTTCCCCAGTTGAGAGTTCTTTTTTAACTCTCTACCCTTTTTAATGGGTTATTTGATGGTTGGAATTAGTTTCTTCAGTTCTTTGTTAACCCTTTGGTATTAGCCCTATCAGATGTAAGGGTTTGGGAAAAAAACTTTTCCAATTGTTGGCCCCCGCTTTGTCCTGTTGCTGTATCCTTTGCTTTACAGAGCTTTGCAGTTTTTTGAGATCCCATTTGTCAATTCTTGATCTTGAGCATAAGCCTTTGGGTTCTGTTCAGGAACTTTTCCCCTGTGCCCTGTGATCAGGCTTTCCCTATTTTCTCTTCTATTGTTTCAGTGTAGCTGGTTTTATGTGGAGGTCCTTGATACTCAAACTCTGGGGTGGGGGGGTACCCAAAACATGAGCCTGTATATGGAGTATGGTCTTCTAGTGGGTGCCCTCTTTGGCCCCAAGGGAGAGGAAGCACCTAGCCTCTCAGAGATTAAAGTGGCAGGGGGGGGATAGGAGGAGGGGGTACTCGGGAAAAACAAGAGAGGGGGGGGGATTGTGGGAGGGGGGGATGGGACGGGTTTTAAAATGAAAAAGAAAAAAAAAAAATAAAAAAATTTTAAAAAAAAAAAAAAAAAAAAAAGAAAAAAAAAAAAAAAATCCTGGAATTAAAAGGCATGCCAAAAAAAATAAAAAAAGCAATATACAAAAAACAGGCAATATAAATTAAATGGGAGAAACTTGAGTAATAAAAATAAAAACAAAGAAAAAAAAGGCTGTCCACTCTCTATTATTAAAATTTTGACGGAAAGTTTAGATAAGAAAAAAAATCGACAAAAAAAGATCAAAGGATAAAATTGGAAAGGGGAAAATTTAAGGTATCACTGTTAATAGGGGTTTTTTTTTTTACAAAAAAAACCAAAAAAAAATTCTCCCCGAGAAACCCATACCTGTTAAAAAACCCCAAAAATGACGGATAAAAAATTTAATCAAAAAATCAGTAATTCCTTACCAAAGGATGAACGAGTGAGAAAGAAATTCGGGGAAAAAAAACCCTTCACAATTTTTAAAAATAATATGAAAATCTTGGGGTAATTAACCCAAAAAAAATAAAAAAATTGTATAACAAGAATACAATCTCTAAGAAAAAATTTTAAGAGGCCCCAGGAAATTTTTTAAAAGCCTCAGTTAGGGGGTAGCGGGGTTAACATAAAAAATGGACAACAACAAAAAGAATTCGTTTATTAAAATTTCCAAAAAATCCCAACTCCATTTTTCCCAAAATTTAAAAAAAGAAATTTCAACTTCTTTTTGGAAAAAAAAAAAACCCCCGGATGGTGAAAATATTTTCAAAAATAAAGAATTTTTTGGGGAATTCCTTTTTCCCCGAACTCAACCTTTTACAAAAAAATAAAAAAAAACTACGGGGGTTGGGGGCAAAGTTTAAAAAGGAGATAAAAAGAAAAGAATTGAAGACCCCAAAAATAAAATGAAACCCCGGACATTTGATTTTTGACAAAAAGCACAAACCCCCAAATGGAAAATGATAATGCTTTTTTAAAAATTTTTGGGGTCGACAACTGGCTGTTGTTTTAGAAGAATGCAAAAAACTTTTTTGTTTTAGAAAAAGTCATTCCCGCAAGGGAAGGAGCAAACTTTTTAAACAAAACTTTTAATAAATTTTGAAAGGAAATTAGGAATAGTTGAACACTTTTTTAGAGGGGAAATTCTCCCGAACAGAACCCAATGGCTCGGGGTCAAGATCAACCTTTTATAAGGGGGACTTTATGAAACAAAAAACTTTTTTAAAAGGCAAATACCGAAAAAAGGACAAAATGGCAACCTTTAATGGGAAAAAATCTTTCCAACCCATACCCCAAAAACCCCAAATAACCCCTTTAAAATTTTTACAGCGGAAAACACAGTTTTACTAGGAATCTAAACCAAGGAAAAACAAAAGGGGAAAATTTTTGGGGGTTTTTAGATTGGAAAGGGGCCCTTTAGGAGCAGGTTTTTTTGGATCCGTTAGAACACTTTTGGGGTTTTCCAATAGTTCGGGGGTTTGGTGACTATTTTTTGGGATAGACCCCCCCTGGGGGCATTTTGGATACCCTTTCCTTAATCTCTGCTTCAACTTTGCTCTCACCCCCCCATTTAACTAAGCAAGGGGCCCCCAAGGGGGGCCCTTGGGGAAAAAAATTAGAGAGAGGTTTTTAAGGGCTAAGGGGTTTGCAACCCCAAAAAGGGGAAAAAAAATATCACCAACCGACCCCAAAGCTCCCCAAACTAAACACAACTAAGGGGGAAAATGGAGGGCCCTTTTCTCCCGTCACATATTACAGGGGAAGATGCCTTGTTGGGGTTTTAAGGGGAGAAGGGCCTTGGTTTCTGTTAAGGGGGTCGATCCCCCCTTTTAGTGAAATTAGAGGAGGGGGGGACGGAGTGGATGGGTGGGGGGGGGGAAAACCCCCTTTTAAAAAAGGAAAGGAGGTGAGAGGGGGTTTTGAGGGAAATTGGGAAATTGGTTTTAAAATTTGAAATGTGTAAAAAAAAAATTTTGTGGGCAGTGGTTTTTACACACCTTTAACCCCGTTTGGGAGGCAGAGGCAGGGCAAAATTTCTGAGTTCGATGCCACCTGATCTACAGATGATTCCGGGGGAAACCAGGGTTACCAGGAACCCTGTCTTTAAAACCAAAAAAAAAAAAAAAAAAAAAAAAAAAAAAAAAAAAAACCAAAAAACCACAAAAAAAAAAAAGGAAAAGAAAATTCTAAAAAATTTTAAAAAAAGAAAAAATATGAAAAAAAAATAAAAAATTAAAAACCTCACAAAAAGGGGAAAGAAAAAACAGAACGCCCCTTTAATTTTACCTTACACCAATGACAATGGTAAAAAAAAAATTCAACTACAGCAAGCTCACAAAAAGAAACTCCTCCAGCTGGGGGGTTTCAAACAGGTAAACCCAAAATCGAAATTAATTGGCGGTTTCTCAAATTGGGGAAAGTTTTTTTCTGAAAACCGTTTTTTCCACACTGGGTATTTACCCAAAAAAATGCTCCACCATTCACAAGGATAGGTTATTTCTATTTCCTATCATTGGTTTTTTACGATTGCCAAGTGGAAACAACCCAGTTTCTTTAAGGGAAGAATAATTTTCAGAAAATGGGTACATTTCCAAAGGAAATTTTCTACTCAAATTTTAAAAAAAAGACTTCACAAATTTTCAGGCAAATTTGGTAAAGAGAAAATTCTAAGGGGGGGAACCCCAAAACCCAAAAAAAAAAACCCAATTTTTTGGGCCCCAAAACCCCCCGGGGCCCCCCTTAGGGCCCCCCCCCAAAAAAAAAAACAACCAAAAGGAAAAAGGGGGGGGGGAAAAAAAAAAAGGGGGTTTTTCCCCCCCCCCCAAAAAACCGGGGAAAAAAAAATGGAAAATTAAAAAAAAAAAACCTTTGGGGGGGGAAAAAATTTAAAAATTTTGGGGGGGGGGGTTTAAAAAAAAAAAAAGGGAAAAAATTTTTTAAAAAAAAAAAAAAAAATTTTTCTTCCCAAAATTCGAAAAAAAAAAACCCCCAAAAAACAAATAAAAAGGAAAAAGGGAAAATTTTTTTTAAAAAAGAAAAAGGGGTTTGGGGGAAAAAAAACGGGGGGGGTTTTTAAAAGGGGGGGGTTTTTTTTTAAAAAAGGGGAAAAATTTAAAAAGGGGGGGGAAAAAAAAAAAAAAAATTTTTTTTTTTTTTTTTCCCCCCCCCAAAAAAAAAAGGGTTTTAAAAAAGGGAAAAAAAACCCGGGGAGTTTTTTAAAAAAAAAAAAAAATTTTTTTTTTTTTTTTAAAAAAAACTAAAAACCTTTTTTAAAAAATTTGGGGTTAAAAAAGGGGGTTTTTTTTTAAAAAAAAAAAATTTGGGGGGGGAAAAAAAACTTTTTCCCGGGGGTTTTTTTTTTAAAAAAAAAATTTTTTTTTAGAAAAAATTTTAAAAAATTTTTTTTTAAAAAAAATTTAAAAAAAAAAAAAGGTAAAAAATTTTTAAAAAAGGGGGAAAAAATTTTTTTAAAAAAAAAATATTTAAAAAAAAAAAATGTTTAAAAAAAAAAAAACTTAAAATCCCCCCAAAAAAAAAAAAAGGGGGGTTTTTTATAAAAAAAAAAAAAAAAAAAGGGGGGGTTTTTAAAAAAAATTTTTAAATTTCCCCAAAAAAAAAAATTTTAAAAAAAAAAAATTTTGGGTTTTTAAAAAAAAATTTTTTTTTTAAAAAAACCCCCCAAAAAACCAAAAAAAAAAAAAAACCCCCAAAAATTTTAAAAAAAAACCAAATTTAAAAGGGGAAAAAAAAAATTTAAAAAAAAAAAAAAATTTAAAACAAAAAGAAAATAAAAAAAAATTTTTTTTTTTTTTTCCCCCAAAAAAAAAAAACCTTTTTTTTTAAAAAAAAAACCAAAAAAAAAAAAAATTTTAAATTTTCCCCCCCGGGTTAAAAAAAAATTTTTTTTTGGGGGAAAGGTTTTTTAAAAAAGGGAAAAAAAAAATATTTAAAAAATGGGGTTTTGGGGGGGTTTTAAAAAAAAAAAGGGAAAAAAAAATTTTTTAAAACCCAAAAAAAAAAAATTTTTAAACCCAAAAATTTTTTTTTAAAAAAGGGGGGTTTTTTTTTTAAAAAAAAACCCGAAAAACCCCCAAAAAAAAAGGGAAAACCCCCTTTGGGGGTTAAAAAAACCCCCCCGGAAAAAACTTTTTGGAAAAACCCCCCTTTTCCCCGGAAAAAAAAAACCCAAAAAAAAAAAAAAAAACCAAAAAAAAAAAAAAAAAAAAAAATTTTAAAAAAATTTAAAAAAAAAAATTTTTAAAAAAAAACCCCCCCCCAAAAAAAATTTTTTTTTAAAAAATTAAAAAAAAAGGGAAAAAAAAAAAATTTAAAAAAAAAAAAGGGAAAAAATTTTTTTGGTTTTTAATTTCCCCCCCCTTTTTTTAAAAAAAAATTTTTGGGGGGGAAAAAAAAAAAAAAGGGGGAGGGAAAAAATTTAAAAAAAAAGGGGTTTAAAAAAAAACCCCCCGGGGGCCCCAGGTTAAAGGGGGCCCCCAAAGGGGAAAAAAAACCCGGTTTTAAAAATTTTTTCCCCCAAAAAAAAAAAGGGCTCCTTTAAAAAAAAAACCCCCCAAAAAAAAAAAAACCCCAAAAAAATTTTTTTTTAAAAGGGGGGGGAAAAAAAAAAACCCCCCCCTTTTTTAAAAAGGGTTTTTTTTTTGGTTTTTTTTTTTTTTTTTAAAAAAGGCCCAAAATTTTTTTTAAAAAACCCCCCCGGGGTTTTTTGGGGGGAAAGAAATTTTAAAAAAGGGGGAAAAAAAACCCTTTTTTTTAAAAAAAAAAAAAATTTTTAATTTAAAAAAAATTTGGGGAAAAAAAAAAAAAATTTTTTTTTTTGGGGGGGGCCCTTTTTTGGCCTTTTTTTTTTTTTTAAAAAAAAAAAAAAAAAAAAAAAAATTTTAAATTTTCCGATTTTAAAAAACCCCATTTAATTTTTTTAAAAAAATTTTTAAAAAATTTTTAAAAATTTTTTTTTTTCCCCAAAAAACCCTTTTTTGGGGGGAAAAAAAAATTTAAAAAAAAAAAGGCAATTTTTCCCCAACCCTTTTTTTTAAAACCCCTTTTTTTAAAAGGGGGAAAAAAAGGAAAAACCTTTTAAAGAAACCCTTTTAAAAAAGGGTTTTTTTGGGGGGGAATTTTTTTTTTTTAAACCGGGAAAAAAATTTCCCAAAAACCCAAAAAAACCCCCCCTTTTTTTTTTTTTTAAAAATTTTTTAAATTTTTCCCCCCCCCAAAAAAAATTCCCAAAACCCCCATTCCCAAAAAACCCCAAAAAATTTGGGAAAAAAAAAAAAAAAGCCGATATTCAGAGGGAGAAAGTCCTTGAACACACAGCCCTAAAGGGGGTGTCTCCATCTAATCTCTCCCCTCAGAGTCGGGGAATCCTTAGGTAAAAGAGTGTAGCAGCCCAAGGGGTTGAACTACAGCATTAGAATAAGTTCTTCCAAAATCAAACTGGAAGAAAAAAAAGCTAATATGGGCTCACAGAGAATGAAGGAGCAAGCACAGGGCTGCACCAGTCTGAACCAGATTTATATTATGCTTCACTTAGTGTTTTTACGTGAATGCTAACTGTGTGAATGAGAAGATCTGTGATTCTTGTGCTTTCTTTTGGGCTCTGTCCAACTTTGAAGTGATGTGTTTGGTTTTTATCTTAATTGTTTATATTCTTATGTTTTGTTGTTATTTTTTAGAAGCCACTTCTTTCCTAATGTAAAACAAAAAGGGAGTGTATTTTCTAGGGGGGGGAGGGGGAGAGGCACTGGTTGAAGTAATAGGAGAGGAAACTCTAAACAGAGTTTATATTGGCATGAGAAAAGAATTTCTTTTCAATTAAAGAGAAAAACTAAAATGAAAGAATAGACTTAAAACATAAAAGTAATTTAGGAAGAATACAAGGATGTGAGAACTGGATCTTTTTGGTCTATTTGAAATTTATGCTCTTTTCAGTAATATAAATATCTTTAAAAAAATATTAAATTTTGACTCTGTATTTGAAAAAAGAAACACCATTTATTTTGAAAGTTAAATTAATATTATGTGTATCAACCTTCATTTTTCTCCCTGGACATATTTGTAATTTATTCACAACTGCTAGCATAGTTGATTAGTAGTAATATTTAATTAAAACCTATGTCCTTACATTCCAGGCTAATTTTTTTCTGCTACTCAATTTATGTTCTCTAAACAGCTATTGTTTTAGTTAGGGTTTTATTGCTCAGAAGAGACACCATGACCACAGCAACCCTTATAAAAGAGAAGATTTCACTGGGGCTGGCTTAAAGTTTCAGACGTTTAGTCTATTATCATCATAGGTAGCATAATGATAATGCAGGCTGACATGGTACTAGAGAAGGAGCAGTAACAGTGTATGCCACAGTGGGCATCTCTTCAGCAAGTGAGACTTCAAAGCTCTCCCCGATAGTGACACACACACTTCCTCCAACTGCCATTCCCTATGACAAAAGCATTCAAATGCATGAGTCTTTAGGGGCCATTTCTACTCAAATCACCACAGCTTTGATCAACATATATTGAGGCTTTGTTTTAATTTATAATGCTAAATTTTTTTAAATAAATTTAAGAAATTTTCACTTTACCATGCTGAACAATTGAAAAATATCATCTCTACGGTGTTTGGAATCATCTCAGTTATTTTAGATCTGTGGTTCTTTGTTTAAAAGGCATAAATTTATCCTGAGTTTGAATATTTTCTATTGGATGAATTTGTTATTAGTTATCTGTGTCATATGAATTAGAAATTGGTGCGAATTAGCAAAGACTTAAACAAGTAATATATAATGATGGTGTTGGAAGTCATGCTGATGGTTGTCTTGATAAACTAAAATCCATCTGTGTTACCTAAATGACTTTAAAACACATAGATTATATAAATATATCTTTTCTCATAGAGACCTCTAAAATTTTTTCTATTTTGACCATGTGTAGAAAGTATAATCTCTTCAAGATAAAATAGAGTATAGCCATTATTACAGAACAAATAGCAAATACTTTAATAAGAGCTTCTGTTTACCTAGTACAATAATTATATTTTCCCATTAAATATCCATTTATTTATAATTTCAATGGATATTGTGATAGTGCATTAAAATGCTAGCAAGTTACCACAGTAATACAGAAAGAAAAAGTAGGCAAACATAGGTAATTACTGTTGGTGTAACTAGTAGGTCTAAATATTAAAATACTCATGAAATGAAGAAATGTAAACAAATGTTTTACTCAGCTTAAATTCTTACATGCTAAATATAACATTCTTCATATAACATTAAAACTAATAGGAATATGGTATATGACAGAGAAGTGGGAGGCTGCATAAACATCTATATCCTAACACAGAAACCATGAATAGGCATGTGTCCTGAAAGTTATTGAGTTGTATCATAATCAAAATTAAATATACATGAAATCAGGGACATATGGAAGTATTTGCATGTGGTGAAATGAGTTATGTCTAAGATATGGAATGACTATACATGATGTAGGTCTCAGTTGCCTAGGTTTTTCGAAGGTTCAGTTTAAACATGTTGTTCTTTAATAAGGAGTGGCTTTCCCAGCTGGAATAAGATACAAGTTAAATGTAAAATAGAGAAAAGCTGAAAGCACAAGAGAATCTGGCTTATGATTTTTGTTTTTGAAGCAGCAACAAGGACCAAAGCCATGGAATATAGACTCTAGAAACTTTTCCACTGTTTTACATGTTTGTTTGATTTTTTTCTGTTTTATACAATTTTATTACTATAGCTTTCTATTATAGCTTGAGATCTCAAATAATAATGCCTTTAGCACTGTTCCTTCTTATTCAAGATTGTTTTGGCTACTTGAAAGTATTATTTCTTCCAAATAAATTTTTAAATACTTTTCATTATTTATGTTAAAAATGTTGTGAAATTTTAAAAATGAAGTTTCCCTGAATCTAAAAATTACATTTGGTAGAATTGTCATCTTCACGATATTAACTCCACTAATACATGAACATGAGAGCTCTTTCTGGCTTCTAGTTTCTTCCAAAAGGTCTTTTTTTAGAGATTTAATTTTCATTGAAGACGTATTTACCTCATTGTTTAAGTTGTCTTTAAGGTCACTGTAAATTGGATTATTTTCAGGATCTCTCTCTAAATATGTTTGGTTTTGGTATATAGAAAGCCTATTGATTTGGAAAGCTAATTTTGTTTCTGGCCACTTTACAGAAATTGTTTCTGTGAGTTTTCTGGTTAAATTTTGACATTTCTTATATATAATACCATTTCATCTAAAAATAGGGATGACTTACCTTCTTTTCTCAGTTGTATTCATGTAATCGTCTCTTGTCTTATTGCTGCAACTAGTGCTTTGGGAATTGTATTGAACACTCAAGAACTAACGAACAGCCCTGTCTCTTTGCTGACTCTAATGGGACTGGTTCTAGTTTTGCTCCTTTCAGATGATATTGGCTATAGGTTTGACACATAGCCTGATTATACTCAGGAATGCTAACCTTATTCCTGATCTCTAGGACTTCTTTAACAAAGTTGTATAGATTAAAATTTCTGTAATTACACATACATACATACATACATACATGCATACATGCATATGCATATTTTAAGTACTATAAAGTTAAATTCTGTATGTACACAACTGAAAATATGCTTAATCATGTTTATACACTTACACTCTTCATATGCTAAAAGTAATTTTAGAGTTTATCTTCTCTGCCACATGAGTAAACATAGCTGTCTAAGTAGTGTAAGTAATAGTTTCATTTCTCCTTTTCCTAGATTGACCTCTAAAAAAATAAAGAATAAGAAATTAAATTATAAAGTTAAGAAAAAAATGAGCAGAGCTTGAACATTTGCCAACAGAACAGTGAGATTCTTGTTGAAGAGATCCTCATGCTGAAATATCTTCTTTTACACTATGAATAAGACTTTATGAAAGGATGCAGTGATCTAAGTTAAAAAAAATGTTCACTCTCATTAGTTTATTGATATGTATTTATAATTTCATAGTAATCAGGAATATAATTAGATACATTCTCTTTAAAAATCTTTGCTAAATTTGAAAGTCTTAGAAAGTGCCTGAGTGCATTAGCTTTTACTGAGAGACAATACATCACAAGGAAAAAATTGAACTAAATGACTTTTCTGTGCAGACAACAGAAAGCTTTTATAAACAGATTAATGATGGAAATAGTGTTTTTCGCTTGGCATCTACTGAAGCATAATGAAGTTAGGTCTCCAAAGCAAAATATATTTTCCTTCAGGGAAAAACAATCATTTAAGCAGCCATTGATTTGTTACCTAGTGCCTTGACATGTTATGATGAGCCTTTTCAAAGCATGTGGATCTTACTTTCTGACTATAAATGATGCATGCAGGTAGAAAGAAAAGAATTTCTCCCAGGAAATAGCTCTTTTATGTACCACTAAAAGTTTTGGGTGCTCCAAATATATTCAAAGATCCAAACATCTATGTTAAACATGTTAAAATATTCATAAATGTACATTGACAGAGATTTTTGAGGAATAAGCAAAGCTTGTGAGATACTTAGGCATTCTTGTTCTCAATTCAAACTATGACAGTAGTGCTTCCTTTAGCTTAAATATTTTGAAAAATTTCTTAATTTGATACTACAGAATAATCAATATGTATGTATGTGAGATAAATATTGCAATTGCTTTTCTTCTTTTCCCCAGTGAAACATAATAAAAATACAAAAAAAATTAAACAATTTATTTTATGGAAATGCAAATCAATCTGTCTTCATATAATAAACAATGTTACTCATGGGTAGTCAGTAACACAGTCATGAGAACTTCCTAGAACGCCAGAATAATATAACCATGGCTTTAGAATACAATATAATAGGTTTTATTATAAATTTTTCAAACATGCTGAATTTTTGTTTATGTTCCCTCTTCTAGTTTTATTTTATAGTGGCTTAATAAAATAATGCTAATAGTTTCTTCTTTAAGATCAATGACCTCAGTAGTTTTTTGTGTTTTCCTAGATCAAGTTCAAGGTACAATTTGCCTCCTTCTAAGCAGACCTTAAGTCCAATTAAATAGTTGTTGATTGATACTGGTGTAAGAATCACTATTGCACCCTTAGGGAAACCTTGAGCTGTTGGTCACGATTGTGATCCATAGCATGGCAATTGGTAGAAACATTATTCTTTTTCTTCTCATATTTTGCTTGGTTGCAACATTAGTAACAACAACAACAAAAAAAAAAAAACAGAAATTAAATTTGAAAATATAATTACTTATAATTTATGGTATGATGAAATTGTGTCTTCCTCAAAAGTAGTTCTTAATTGCCAAAGACTGGTAAAATATTTTAAAGGAGCAGCAAGATGGGAAAAGGGCAATGTATTACTGAGAATGGTGGAAGGTATATTAGTGTTATAATTTTTTTTTAAAACTGGTTTGAGGGAGTTTTATTAAATTTACAGAGTTTTACAAGTTACAAATACCAGATATACGATAAGATAGTGTAATCTATAGCTACCTTTGAGGTTCAAATAAAGTTACAAAGGAGATGTTAATGGCCCAGTGGACTGACCTAAGATTCTGATCCCTTCTATAGATACGGGTATATCTCGAAAAGGCAGGTAAGTCACTGGCAAGCCATATTGGTGGAATTTGGTAGAAAATGTTTCTCTGATATTCTTTTTAATTTTTTTCTCCTATTTTTAAAAATATTTCTTTTTCAGTTTTATTTTTTTTCTTTTCTTTCTCACTTCATTTCCTACACACTGCCCTCTCCTGGCCAACCCCTCCCACAAGTCTTCCTCAGCCTTCCTTTCCTTTTCTGAGCAGGTAGGGGGGCCCCCATGGGTTTCTCCTCCACCCTGGTACTTCAAATCTCTGCCAGACTATGCCCTTTCTTTCCCATTGAGTCCAGACAGACAACCCAGCTAGAAGAACATATCCTTCATAGAGGGAACGCTTTTGGATATTCCCCACTCCTCTTGTTCAGGACCCACATGAAGACAAAGCTACACATCTGCTACATATAAGTGGGGAGGCCTAGTTCCAGTCCTTGTATGTTCTTTGGTGTTTCGATCTCTGAGAGCCCTAAGGGACCAGGATAGTTGATTCATTGATCTTCCTGTGGAGTTCCTATCACCCTCTGGGCCTGCAAACCTTTCTTTAATTCTTCCATGAGTCCTCAAACTCCGTCCACTATTTGGCTGTGGGTTTTGCCCTGAGACAGTTGTTAAGTAGGGCCTTTAAGAGGACAGTCGTGCTGGACTTCTGTCTGCAAGCATAACACAGTATCATTAATAAGTCAGGGATCAGTGCTTGCTCATGGAATGGGTCTCAACTTGGGCCAGTTACTGATTGGCCATTCCCTCAGTCGCTGCTCCATCCATGTGTTTGCATTTCTTGTAGACAGGATAAATTTGGGGTCAAAAGTTTTATGGATTTGTTAGTTTCCCCATCACTTCACTAGGGTTCTGTCATGGCTATAGGAGATAGCTTCTTCAGGTTCCATATCCTCAATGCTGTGAGTAACAGCTAAGGTCACACGTATTGATTCTTGGGCACTTCCTTTATCCATGGTTTTTATCTTGTCCTGGAGATACCCCTTACCTCCTCACCTCTGTCAGTTGCAGTTCCATTCATTCTCATGGCTACCTAGCCATCTGTCCTTTCCCTCCCCACACTTGATCCTGAAAGTCCCCATCACCCCCCACATCTCCTCTCCCACCCAGTTCCCTTCGTCCATCTGCCTCTTCTATGACCATTTTATTCCCCCTTTAAAGTGAGATTCAAGCATCCTTGCTTGGGCCTTCCATTCATTTCACTTCTTTGGAGTTTGTGGAGTACAGCATGTATGCTGTACTTTATGGCTAATTTGCACTTATAAGTAAATACATACCATACATGTGCTTTGGGGTTTGGGTTACCTCACTCAAGGTAATAGTCTCAATAATAAATACTGAACACTTTACAAATTTGTTTATAATCTTTGAGCAGGGGCCATGCTAATCTCTGTATGTTTCCAACTTTAGTATATGTGCTGCAGAAGCAAGCATGTGTTTTAATTCTTAAGTTTTCAATAATTCTTTGCATAAAAATTGGTAACTATCTTCTAAATTTCCCAAATTTATCCGTAATTTTGAAGTTTAAAATTATGAAAATTTGAAGTTATGACATTAATTTCTCATTAATTATTCAATTTCAAAAGTGAGAAATAAGAAGTTTTACATTTAAAAATAATTTTGTATAAATAGTATGCTATTCTCTATCTATTTCTTTAGAGAAAACTATGGTTTGTATTTTATTGAACATTTTAATTATTTTTAAGGTTTAAATATTTTTGTTATTTTTATAATATACTTAGATTATGTTTCTCCTCCTCCAACTCCTCCAAGATTCTTCCCATTTCCCTACCAACCCAACATTATTTTTTAAATTAGATATTTTATTTATTTACATTTCAGAGTTATCTCCTTTCCCCATTTCTCCCCCACCCCATAAGCCCCAAATCCCATCCCTTCTCCTCCTTTTTGTTTTTATACCATTTTAATTTCATGCTAGTATTAAGGACAGTTCTAGGTTGAGGAACAAGCAATATAATAGACGAAAATTGTCAAGGAACAAGCAAGACAATTAAACACAAATAGTCAAAAAACAAGGAAGGCAGTAAATGGAGTCCCAAGATCACTCCCGTGATCACTATTTCTAAGGATTTATCAGGATGACCAAAATATCTGAGCCTACTTCCCTGTACTAGCCCAAAGTCATTTTCATGCCTGAAACCTACTTTGTTGTTCTAACCTAAGATTTAGATTTCTGCCTGAAATTACTTCTTTGTTATAACCTAATGTCATATTCCTGCCTGCAGCCCATTTCCTTGTCTTTGGTCAACGTCAGATTCCTGCTAGGCAGCCCCCCAAAGCTCTCCATATCTCCCCTCTTTTTTATTTGCACAAACAAGACTGAGCCTATCTTAGGCTTTTCATTCTGAGAAGGATGTCTTTCTTATCCATTGTGGAATGTCTATTATCAAAAGTGATACAGTTCTGTCTTAGGCTGGTAAGTTTGTGCAAAATCTTACTTATTCTAGGCTTGTCAGTCTGTTAAATTAATAACTCTGTCTGGGGGTCCATTTTCAGTTTCAGGTCATGTACTTTGGCTGCCAACATCCAACCCAACTTCTAACCTCATGTTCTCTCTCTGTCTGCCTATTTCTCTCTCTTTGTCTCTCTTTCTCTCTTTGTCTCTTTGTTTCTCTCTTGCAAAAAACAAAAATCCAAACAAACATATTTGCAATAGCATTCTACTGTCAGAGGGAAAATCTATTTTCTCCAATGGAGTGCCATTGAGTTCTTTAACCATTCTCCAGGGAAGGCCCACTGTCCAAGAGTAGTATTCTAACATATAAACAATAATTTTTAAAAGGAGTAAATAATTTCCTAGATCAAATTTACATTCATGCCTCAGTATTCACTAAAATTATTCTCTAGCATGAGAGTTGTTTTTATTTAGTTAGGTTTGAATTTTTGACCGTTAATTTAATTTTCAGTTTTTTTATATTGACTCTGTCTAAGTTATGTTAAATTAAGTTTAATTGACTAACTCTTCCTACCCACCAAGAAACCAAGTCACATTTGAAATATCCCAGTCCTGAATATACAATATGAGGATCTTTAGATAGTCTTTAAAAGACTCATGAATCTTGGTCTAGGAGTAGAGACAAAATTCTAAACATCATTATGAAAAATTAATCAGGAAAGGGCATGAGGGAACTTTACTTGTCCTCGGTCAATGTCAGATTCCTGCCAGACAGCCCCCCACAACTCTCCATATCTCCATTAGATGAAATGAGCTATGTCTAAGATATAGAATAACTGGATTGATGATACGGGTCTCAGTTTACTAATGAAATGGCAGAACCCAATTCTGATCAAAAGTGTCTTAGTGGAGTTTTAGGTCCCCAGTTTTATGTGTCTTGATGTACTAGAACTTTCCCTTCATGAAAATGAAATGAAGCTTATTGAGCTTGTATCAAGGAATAAAACAGCTACTTTGTTTTACTTTCTCATTAATGCTTACTATTTTGATGGTGTTTAATATTTGCCTTATTGCAAATGCCTCTCCTCATATCTCATTATATTTACAAATACAAAATTAAAGATTTGATTTTAATTTCTGGGGACTAATGAAATTCTTATGAATAGCATAGCAGTAGTATGTTATGTTTCAAACATTTGTTTCAAAACATTGCTTCAAACATTTTTCAAGATCATGTTCCAACAGCATTCATGTAGAAGTTTATAGATGATTTAGTTCAAACTACTAGAAATTATAAGATTCAAACAGTATATACACATGGAGGAGATATCATGCTGTCTTTTGTCTCTGTTTTGAAATTAATAGATCCAAACATGTGAAGCTATATAATAGTTCATAAAATATAGATAAACCTTAGCTCTTGTAAAGATTATTGGGTTGTTAGGATTTTGTGAGTAGATAAATAAAACAGTTATTTGGATATGAGCCTCCTTCATTGTATTTCAACATAATTTTGATAGAATAGAATCCCTTCAAATTACACATTTAACTGATTAAAGGTAAATTTGGGTGCATCCCTTATTCAAGTTCTTTGTATCATCCTGGAGATGCCCCCCACCTCATTACTACTGTCAGTTCCAGAATTCCATTAATTTTTATGTTCATCTAACCATCTCTCCTGTCCTTCCACATACCTGATCCCGAATCCCCCACTTCCCTCCCCATCTCCTCTCCATCCAAGTTCCCTCCCTTCATCTGCCTCTTGTGACTATTTTTTTCATCCTTTTAAGAGATATTCAAGCTTCCTTGTTTGGGACATCCTTTCTGTTTAGCTTTTTTGTGTCTGTGGGACTGTAACAATGTAGCTCTAGTTTGTTGTGGTAAATCTCCGACCCAAATAAGACCAGTAAAGGAAAACACAACTCAATAATTGTGGGTATAAATTGCACGCCTAGATTGGGCAGATTTATCATTACACCACTCTATTCCCCAGCTATGAGATCCCTTATAACTTGCGATTTATCCAGGCTGTGTACTTGTCCTTCCACCTCTGGCTTCTCCATCGGCTTCCTACTCCTTCACCTTCCTCTTTCGACTACCTTCTCCTTCCCTTTTCCTCAGTCGACTACCTCTTATATCAAATTCCTCTTCCTCTCTCCTCCCCTAAGCCTTTTTCTCCGCCTCCCTTTCTACTGCCCAATCACTGGCTCTAGCCTTTATTTTACAAATTTAATTGGACAGAAGGTTTACAAGATGTCACCTCATAAGGTTTCATTTATCAATTGTTGACCTTTGTGGCTGAACCACTGGTGTTCTGTTCAGGAATTTTCCCCTTGTGCCAATGAGTTTGAGGCTCTTTACCATTTTCTCTTGTATTGAATTCAGTATAGCTGGTTTTGTTTTGATGTCCTTGATTTACTTGTACTTGAGTCTTGTGTAGGGTGATAAATATGGATCTATTTTCATTCCTCTTCATGTAAACACCCAGTTAGACCAACGCTGTTTGTTTAAGATGCTTTTCTTTTTCCACAATATGGTTTTGGTGTCCTTGTATAAGATCAAGTGTCTATAGGTGTGTGAGTTTATTTCCGGGTCTTGAATTCTATTCCACTGACCAACCTGTCTGTCTCTGTATCAATACCATGTGGTCTTACTTATTGATAAGTAGGTATTAACCAAAACTTATAGAATGCAGAAAAACTACAGAATTTAGGATACATACAAACCATAGACCATAGGAAGCATAACAAGTAGAAAGGTCCAGGATGCTTCAATCCCACTTAGAAGGGGGAAAAAATAATCAAGAGAGACAGAAGGATGCAGAAGCCTGGGTGGAAGAGAGGAAGGAGGGAAAAGGGGAAAAGAGGAAGCAAACTAGGTATGGGAGCACTAGGAGAGAAACTCAGAAGGCCTGGAGAATGAATGTAAATATGCAGCCTTGGTGGGTGGGTGGTTGGGGTACCCTCTAGAAAGTACAAGAGATCAGGGAGGTGAGAGACTCTCAGGAATCAATGGGGATCAAAGCCAAAATATATAATAGTGAGGAGATGGAATTGAAGAGTCCACCTCTAGTAGATAGATAGGACCTCAAGTGGAGGGACAGGGTTACTAACTCAGTCACAATTTCTGACCCAGACCTGTTCTTGTTTAAAGGAACTGCAGGAGGGAAAATGGAGAAGAAACTAAAGGAAAGGTAGTCCAGTAACCGGCTCAACTTGGGATCCATTTCATTGGGAAGGGGGAGGGGCACCATGATTTGACACTATTATTGATGCTATGATGTGCTTACAGACAGGAGCCTACTATAGCTGTCCTCTGAGAGACCCTACTAGCAGCTGACTGAGAAAGATGCAGATACTTATACCCAACAATAGGAATGAAGTCAGGGACCCTTATGATTGAATAAGGAAAGTACTGAAGTAGTTGAATGGGAGGGCAACCCCATATAAAGACTAGCAGTCTCAACTAACCCAGACCCCAGGTAGCTCCCAGAGACGAACCAGGCAGCATAAGGGCTGGTAAGAGGCGCCTGGCATGTATATAGCAGAGGTATGCTTGATATAGTCTCAGTGGAAGAAGATTAGCATAATTCTTGTGAGACTTGAGGCCCCAGGCAAAGGGGAAGTCTGGAAGGATGGAGGAGTACCCTCTTGGAGGTAAAGGGGAGGAGCAATGGATTGTAAATAAATAAAATAATTTAAAATAAATGTTCCACCATAATTGGAATCAATGAAATGTCAGCACTGATATATATAAGGATAAAATATCACAAACTGAAGTACAGCTTAAGGACTGCCTTTTGTAATTATAAAATATTTTAAAACAAGAGTCTAAAGTGCAAATATTATTTAATCCTATTAAATTACAGAATTTAGTTTAACATTATAACAGCAGATTTTAAAACATGGTAGGTATCAAAGAAGTATGA
This sequence comes from Mastomys natalensis, assembly GCA_021653895.1. NCBI lineage: Eukaryota > Metazoa > Chordata > Mammalia > Rodentia > Muridae > Mastomys > Mastomys natalensis. Next base: position 18,119 of record JAJTUV010002782.1, read on the forward strand.
TGTCTTAAATGTGGTGGTAATGTAACATATCTAGGGCAAACATGCACATACCACGTGTAAAAGGAATCAAATAACTTCCATCCCTTGTGACTTTAAAAGATATCTTTATATTTCAATATGTGATATGATTTATTTCATGTGAGCTCTCCCCCACAAATATTTGGTAGTCTCAATTTCAATCTTATTTGTCTGGGGAAAAATGAAAAGTATAAGCATATCATAAGCATGGAAATCACTAACTAGGATTCAAACTCCAACTTACAGAGACAATATTACATCAGTAGTTACTTGCAAATACTTTGAAGATCAAAATATAGCAATTAGCCCAAGGTTTATGAGTGTAAAAATCAAAGCAACAAATGTAAGACACTATCAGCACCACTATTAAATGTTTAATGAATAACTTATAGGGAGGATTATGGATACAAAGAAATGGCTGGAATGTAAATAACTTTGAAAAAAGAAAAGAAAAAAAAAGAGGACTGATATAGATGACACCTGTGAGAGTGAATCCTGGTTGTCAAGAAGATAAGATTATGACATGCTCTGGAATTCAGTGCATCACAACTGTGAGGATATGCTAATGCCATTTCTAGAGAGGGTAGCTAACAGAGGAAGCAGCACCTGATTCTGGGGATTTAGCAAGAAGAAAAGAGAAAGTAAATAAAAGCCAGCTAACACAGGCATTTTCTTCTCACTGTCATTCTCTCTTATGTGATCAAAGCTGCTTTTCTCAAACAGTATTTAACAGCACAATCAACTGAACACTGATATAAAATACATCATTTTCACTATAATGATATTTTCTTCTGAAGTGTGATATTAGTTGAGAAACTCTGATTGGTACGTATACATGCCTTAGTGACTGGACTGTTTTTCAAACAATGATAGAAATATAAATTTTGTTCATGACATCATTATGTGGGTAAGCATGTTTATCACTTAACAAATTATTCCATTGGCCTTTTATTCAAGCATACACTTATACATTACTCTGTGTCAGAGTTAAAATTATTCATTAGCTTAGGTTGTAAGATCATATTGCACAAGAAATCTATAGAATAGTAAGGACAGTCATAATCTTCTCTTAAAGGTATCATAAACTTAAGCTGAGGTGACTATGGGATAGCAGGCTAAGGGCAATAGTTTACATTATCTCAGCGTAAGTACTATTAACTTTACTATAAAATTTGCCAAAAGTTCAGGATTTGGGGCCAAGTAATATTTTCATAAGAATACACCACTACAAGGTAATCTTATTTCTGAGGGTTTGACTGAGTGTTCTGTGAAGAAGATAGCACGAGAATATGATAAATTAAAACTGACCAAACACACTAAGCGCTCCATCACATATGTTTTTTCACTGACCAAAGCTAAGTAATGGATTGAATAGTGTCCTCAAAGAAATGACATGTTCATGTTTAAAGTTGCTGGGCTTCTTTCTAAGCAAAGAATATGCCATAGACAACGAATTATGTTTCTACCATTATGTTACTCTAAATAAGATGGCATTTTTCAAATGGACAAAATCTGGAGAACTCTCAATTTTTTGCATTTGTAGATTACACTACCACTTACAACTATTCCTGCATTCCAGGAGGCCTATCAAAATCAGAAACAGCCAGGTAAGACAACCCTGTCCTTAGCCCTTGCCTGCTAGGGCCCTTGTGACACACTCAAAAATTGAAAACTATGCCCAGTCCCCAGCTCTCCATTTTCAGGCTCATGGATCTGATTATATTTCCTGAGACTTGCTGGCACTATAGACAACCAAGTGAGACCCTCTCCTTGAATTCCCTGCCTTCAAAGTCCCTCTAAAGCACACTCAACTACAATAAATTTCACCCTGTCCCCTGTAATCCATTTCTGTCCCAAAGCTCTGCCTAATTCCCAGAAGGCCTGCTAGCACCAGGGAACGGGAAAGAAGGCCATCAACAAGAGCCAGGAAAATATGGCACAATCAGAGCCCAGCTGTCTTATTATAGCAAGTCCTGGATTTCCTAACACAGCCGAAGTACAAGTAAACTCAAACTGTGGGAATCCTGGAGAAGGAAAACCTAGGTAAGAGAAGAGAAGATAGAGACTCCAGGAATACTAACAGAATATAAGGGATGGAAGCAAGAATCTCAAGCAGAGAAAATAATGATAGAAGAAATTGATAAACCTGTTACAATGTTAAATATAAAAGGTTTTTGAATGAAAATATCCAGGAAATTTGGGACACTATGGAAAGACAAAACTCATTGAATATTAGGGATTAAAGAAGAAGAATCCCAACTCAAAGCCCAGAAAATATTTTTTTGCCAAAATCATAGAAGAAAATTTTCCTAACCTACAGATATATATGCCTATAAATGTATAAAAAGCTTACAAAACACTCAAAAAAGAAAAGCATCCTGCCACATAATAATTAAGACACTAAGTGTAAAGAACAAAGACTATTGAAGTCCACAAGGTAAAATGGCCAAGAAATATACAAGGGATCCTGTTAGAATTACACTTAACTTCTGTATACAGACTTTAAAATAAAGAAGGGTCTTGGTAAATGTCTTGTAAGAGACCACAGATATGAGGTCAGACTATTATAAACAGTGAAATTTTCATTCAAAAGAGATGGAGAAAACAAGATATTCCATATGAAAATGAAATTTAAGCAATATCTATCTACAAATCCAGCCCTATGGAACATGATAGAGTGAAAACTCCAACCCAAGGAGTTTAATCAAACCCAAGAAAACACAGGAAATAAACTCACACAGCAAAACAAAATAAGTTCTCTCTCTCTCTCTCTCTCTCTCTCTCTCTCTCTCTCTCTCTCTCTCTGAACAAAATAAGTAATTAACAACCATTTGGCTTTAATATATCTCAACATCAATAGACAAAATCCCTCCCCCTCCAAAGACACAAACTATCAGAATGGGTACAAAAAAAGATCCATAATGTGTACAACAACAAGATCCATCATTTTCTTTCATTTAAGAAGCAAACCTCAACATAAAAGACAGGCATCACCTCAATGTAAAGTACTGGAAAAAGTGGTCCAAGCAAATAAACACAGGAAAAAAGCTGGACTAGCCATTGTAATATTTAATAAAATGGGCATTCAATCAAAATTAATCAAAAGAGATAGAAAAGGATACTTCATAGTAATTAAAGAAAAAAATCTACCAAGATTCTCAAGTAAAATATGTATGCCTCAAATATGTATGGAATGTGTACCCACATTTCAAAAACACTGTAAAATTTAAATCATACTGAATCCACATAGTAATAGTAGAAGACTTCAAAACTGTACACTCACCAGTGGGCAAGTCATCCAGAGAGAAACTAAACAGAAATAACGGAACTAACATAATAAGACTCAAATGGACTAACCAAATATCCACAGAACATTTCACCCAAAAGAATGTACCTTCTTCTCAACACCTCAGAGAACCTTATCCAGAATCCATATACTTGATCACAAGGCAAGACTCAGCAGATACAAGAAAATTAAAATAACCCCTTTGTCTTATAAGACCACAGTGGATTAAACCTGGACTGCAACAACAACAGAAACATCAAAAGCCTTCAAACTCATGTAAACTGAACAGCTCTGTGTTCAGTGACCACTGAGTCACGAAAAAAACAATAAAGAAATTTAAAAATATTCTAGAAGTCATTGAAAATGAATGTAGAGCATACCCAAACTAACGGGACACAATGAAAACTGTGCTAAGAGGAAAGTAAGGTGGCAGCTTAAGTTCTTTGGAGAGTCAGTTGTGGTGGATGATGTTCTGCTGGGACAAACATGTGAAGGAATGTTTCCTTAAAGTGGACACAGGTGAAAGGCTAAGTCTAACCCATGAAGGAGCGTTTCACAAACATGGGATATTCTCATTTACTAGTAGATATTAGTCATAAAGTACAGGATAACCATGCTCCAAATTGTAGACCCAAAGAAGCTAAGTAGCAATAAAGGGGGCTCAAGAAGGGATGCTTGGATCTCCCTGAAAAAAGGAAACAGATTAGATATCTTGGGCTGACGGAATGAGGGTATTGGTTGGAGGAAGGGGATGGAGATGGAATCAGGAGGAATGAGGAGAGAGAAGAGAGAGGAAGTACTGGGAAAGACAGCTGGTTATGAAAGGGGCATCTTTGGGATCAGCTCTCTCTGATCTTTGGAGATCTTTCAGATGGAAAGGGTGGCAGTCTCCTTTTAACCTCTTCTGGAGAGCAAAACCATGACTAATTTCCATTAATATATCATAATCATAATATCAAGATCATGAAACACATTTAACATTCTAAATACTGGATAATTAGACAATTCACTACTTGGTGAAATAAGGGTCTTTATCATTGTTGTTCTTATTCCTAGAGAACTGTAAATACGAGATAAATGAAGAATTTGTTTGATATTAAAGAAGACAATAGTATATGACAGGTAACAGAAAAATAAAGAACGCACAAATGCAAAAAGATACATAAGTTACAAAAGAAAAGTAGGGGAGATAAATGGGTAGAGTTCTGGAGATTTTCAGAATAAATAGACAGATTGGTAGAGAGATGACAGACACACAGATGAAACCAAATGCTCCACATGCCTTCTATTCGAACTTTCCAAATGGGTTTTCTTCCTTTGCAAATGGAATCATGGAAAGTTCTGTAAACCACCCTGCTAAAAGCATCTGTTTATCAGCATCAGGAGGGAATGAAGCACCCTCTATCAATCAATCCCATTCGTTTTAATAGCTGATATATTTCTATTCTGGACTAATTTGTTTGAGGGATGGTGAATGAATTATAAGCAGCACACATTGGAATGTGTATTCTGTCAAAACAGAAGTCAGCTGTTTTCTCCAAGGTGCCCCACGCCAGCTGGCTTAGGAGCCGCATTGGCTCCAGCTGTGTTTGGAAGCCCAATCAGATACAGCTACAGCGGTACTGAACACAACAAGTGCATAAAATAAAGGAGAGGAGGGAATGAATTGAAGAAATAGGATAATGCTAAATATCAAAATAAATTCCAGGCATGAATCAACTTAATTGATCACATTTGAGACATATCCATAGTCAATAAGTATGAAAACATTCTTTTAGCTTTTCTGAAAACTTCTCATATTTATTTCATGTGTAGGTGTATTCTAATCTTAACAAGGTACATGTGAGAACAAATGAATAATAGATTCCATTGGAACTGGGACTCAATTAATTAAAAAATTATCCTTACAATTTCTCTATTAAGGGTTTAAAATACATATTCAAAATAAAACTGGTTAAATGTTACACCTGCACTTTTTTGAGTAAGAAAAATGTTCCTCAAATTATGAAAGCCTATCAAATCTTTTCTGTATTGGATGGCAAGCTAATTTGTTCATGCATATATGAAGGCCAAAAGCAACTTTGGTGTCTTGCTTAATTATGTACATTTAATTTGTTTCATGAAGTGTCATTCAATGAATTTAGAGTTAGCTGAATGAGATTTGATGACCAGCAAGTTTTTATAATCCTACTGTCTCTGCCTTCATTGTGCTGGGATATAAATATGCCATCATGATCTTTGATTTCTATGGGTTCTGTGAATCTGAACTTGGCTCTTTGTACTTGCCTAACATGGTCTTCACTACCCCCATCATATCTTAACTTTCTTAATCGCTTAATGGTTTTTCTTTTTTCACATATCCGAGCACTGAACACTATGTGCCAGAACCTATGGCCTATGGGCACTATTACTCCTATAATGTAATCAGATGAAATAGACAAAAAAATAAAAAAAGAGGCATACTAGTAACAACTGTTACTAAAAAAGAAATGGTCACTCCATGACAGAAGTTCATATGAATTTAAATACCAATTCACTCTATAAGACCTCAGAAAACTGTGATGTCATGACAAAATGACAACATGAAGTTTGTTTTAACTTGAATAATGTTTTTTGATATTTCATTTTTAATAATTATTTTATTTATGTGTTATTGGAAGTATGGAGAACAGAGTAAATGCTAGGGAGGTCTTTTGATGAAGTTTGGAATAAAGTGAAAAAAAATTGGAATAGATAAACGAAGAGAATCATGAAAAATTGAAATAAACTTACTAGACTAGGGAATAAAAATATACCTTTGATTTGGCCAAGTAACAAAATTATGTCTATCCAGATGTAAATTTATAAATGTGTGTAATATGGTTTTATGAATTGGTTCACTGGGTAGTTTAGTTAACAATTTTGCCAATATTTTTATTCAACTAATATTTTATTACTATATTTATCTAGTTATAATAATCAACACATTTACTCTTCATGCCAACATTTTCATACACTTCCACAGGAGGATAACAGCAATTGAAAAGCTACAAAGTGGTGGGTGTAATCATTTGCATGTCATCAGTACAAACTATTAATCCTTAGGAAAAATCCTGCCAGCCTCATTTCTTTCTCTCAGGGATAGTAAAGGTTGTTGTCAACCTTTTCCTGCCTCCTCTAAGTGGTTCACTCACATTTAAATTTGTAACTGAATTATTGACCAGTGACCTGATATTTTTATCTTGCCTGCAAAATGGCTAGATAGCCACAAGTGGGCTGTTTCCAGTTTTGTATGCCAAATTACCCATTGCAAATATCTGACTCACAATACTGTAAATAACTTTGGTAGACTGGCACGGAGATAAACTCTGAACTGTAAGAAAGACTAAATAATACCAAGAAGAAGGAAGACAAGGAGGAGGAAGAGGAGGAAGAGGAGGAGGAGGAAGAGGAGGAGGAGGAGGAGGAGGAAGAGGAGGAGGAGGAGAAGGAGGAGAAGAAGAAGAAGGAGGAGAAGGAGAAGGAGAAGGAGAAGGAGAAGGAGAAGGAGAAGGAGAAGGAGAAGGAGAAGGAGAAGGAGAAGGAGAAGGAGAAGGAGAAGGAGAAAGGAGAAGGAGAAGGAGAAGGAGAAGGAGAAGGAGAGGAAACAAAGAATTAACAACCAAACCAAACCCAAAACAAAAGGAAACAAATGTTTACAAACTACCTTTAAGTGCTCTGTGCTTTGAATTCACATACTCATTCAGTTTCTGGACCTATTGTGTGCCATGTTCAAAATCTCTTTTAACTTTAGATACACACATTACAAGGTGGGATGCATTGATGAGGAAATGAAATGAACTAGTTAAATTTAATCTTGGCAAAAATCAGACATTTTAATTTACATGTGGATGGTTCCCTGGAATTAACATTGCTTCTTGTAAAACCATGATATTGTGTTCAATTACAGGTGCCCAACTAAGCTCTATTTTTCTAATGGATAAATAAGGTTCACAGCTTGATAGATATGAGAGAAACATAGGAGGTATCTCAGGAGCAATGATGTCTATGTCAACAGGGTTAAAGTTGGCCAGGTTGAATTTTTTAGCCTTGAATCACTGGAAAAATCTAGGTGTTAATTAAACTCCCCAATGTCTTGGGGTTCCTATTCATGTGTTACTCTAGAGAGTATTGTTCACAAATAACTAAGACTCATTGAGATACTGTAAATTTATGAAGAAAGCCTCATAAATTTCTACTTCTTGGATAATAAAGGAATAATTGAAGTAAACTGTGCTGGCCCTATTGATCAACTAGACATTGAATATCTTCTATTTAAATGCATATTTTTTTTTAATTAATCACTCTGAGCCAACCCTCAACTCCACTTTAGCAGTCTAAACTCTAGGGTAAGCACTCCTGAAAGATTGATGTTTCAAATCTGCCATTTCACCTTGCCACCTTGGCTCGTACTGCTTATGAAATCTAAGTGTTTAACCTCATTATTATGTAAAAACTTCCCTGTCCTTTATTTCAAGAGCTCCAATCCCATGTTTAGAAATAAGCCTTATTCAATTCCACAATCTCTTACTTACAATATCTAGTACTAAACTTAGATTAAAAATGGGTTTGACTTCTGTATTTTTACCACCTCACATGACTACAGCCCTCAGGTGATAGGATTGGGTAGGGAGAGCATCCTATCAGAGACAAAGAAGAGGAGGGCTAGGGTAAATAACTTTTGGAAGGGGACCAGCAAAGGGGGCAACATTTGGAATGTAAATAAATTAAAAATTTTCTTTTTCTGTTTCTTTTTTAAAAATTTCTTTAATTATTTAAATCTTATCATAATTTACTTATTCACACAGATGTTATAAACACTAAAAGGCAGGATGTGAGGAAGGGAATGACACCGGAGCATAGGTGTTCAGGGGGAGTACAGATACCATTCAGAACAGGTTATCAGCTGGGCGAAGGATAAAGACAAATATCTTTTAACCAATCAGAAAAAAATTTGCTCTGACACTAAGCAACCAGTATCCTGTCTATCCCAGAGATACTTTGCAGGCATATTACACACCATTCATATGTGTCACATATTCTTTAAGAACAATTTTGTCTACTAAGTGAATATCAGCAATATCTTGAATCATGGCCTTAAGTGACTTAAAATCACAATTCATTTTGTACTACCCCATTATTCAACAGTAAATAAAGCTAATATTTTCACATATAATAGTACAAGCAGTGTTTTCCTGATGACTGTGATATTGGCTTAATTCATTGCTCATTTATTCATTTATTTAGTAATGATATTTTTTGGAATTTGCCTAGTAGTTAAATGAGAGAAGTCATCCAACTTCATTTTTACATGTGTGTGATGGGAGACACAATGTACCACAACATGTCATTTTCTTAAGAAAGAATATGCAGACATACCATGTGACCCTTGCAAAATATACTATTACTCTCCTTGTTCGCAATCATATGGAATTTGTTTCTTTCCCTAGTATCCATCTCTGTTACTATTGTATCTAAAAACTTTTTGTTTATTTTTTGTGTAGGAATATCAAAGCAATTTAGTTCTTTTCTGAGAACATAATGAAAAGCAGGAGAATAGAGTGGCAGGGTCTAAATGACAATATAAAGATCACTGATCAGTGCCAAGAAGTGTTTTCAATGTTACGTAGTATCTGGTCAGGAAAAAGATTAAGAAATAAAATGAATAATTTTCTAATAAATAGTTCATGGCAAGTATATAGAAATATACTATTGATTCAGTATAAGTATATTATCTGAACTTCAGTGAAGGAGAATCTCATCTAGGCCTATGAAATTATACATCTGCTCTTAAAAATTAGTTAATCATTTTGCACTAGTCAAATAGTCAACAGCAAATCAAACTTGATATTTTATATGTAGCAGTAGAATCAGTATTTTCCTAATTATTTGGGTATTTGTTTTATGCATGATTTTAGAATCTACTTGCAATTTTGATTATGTGTACATGTGTTTGTGTCTGTAGCTCTATGTATATGTGACTGTAGGCATCAGAGTATTTCAGAAGAAACTACTGAATTTCTTGGAGCTGAAGTTAGAGTTGTAAAGCACCAAATATGTGTGCTAGCAACCTAATTTGGGTCCTCTGTAAGAACAATACATACAATTGACAACGGAACCATCTTCACAGCCCCAAGTTTCATCCATTTTCTTTTATTGTTTCGTTGGCAATGAGAGAAATAAATCAGAAAGTTTTGATATGTTGCTAATATGAACTTTTGTGAGGAAGAAGGGGGTGGTAACAACTGTAGATTGCTCACTACTCAGCAGATTTGTATATTCCAAACAAACATTTGACAATTAAAATTTGAAATCTATGACATGCTATTGAATCATCTATCTGCTCCCCTCTGCCTGTTTCATTCTTAATGAAAGGTCAAAACAGCTCTTTACATTCCATATGTAATAAACACAAATTTGTGTCATTGCTTAATGGTACTATAAATGGAAACATTATCATATGTAATAGAACCTTGCATCCCTGGCTATAGGATATTATTTATTTCCGATTTGGTTTAAAAAATGGTTCAATTCTTAAATTTACTTTCTGTTCTGTGCTAAATCATTTAACTTTACCTGTATCTCTTGCCTTAACTGATATAAGTTCTATAAGATTTGCAGTGCTCTTTAGAGACAAGTTTAGGCTGCAGCTCTGTAAGCAAAGTTCTTCTTCATGGCTCTATATGGCAGATCTTGGGGGAAAGAGACAGCCATGGTTCTAAAAAGTTTATTGTCATGGCAGAAAGTGGATGTGTAAAACCATACCCTACTTCTCAGGATGGGCTTGAGATTAAATACATTTTACAGGAAGAATGTCTGAGAAGAGAAGCTTATTGGCTAAGTCTTTCAGGGCTCTAGGTACCTCATTAGCATGGAGAACTCTGTTTGAGCCTACATGACTGTGATCACATCTTTTTTTTCCTATTGTCTTGGTCTGAGATGTTAGGAATGCCTCTTCTACAAGTGGAAGGGCTTGCACATTACCCTTATGTGACTGATGGCCAAAAATCTCAATATGGAGGGCTGCAGCTCTATGACAGGGGCCTGGTGCCAGTAGCTGGCTAGGCTCTTACTGTCACTTCAGGGTTTCTTGGGTATTTAGACTTTAGCTGAACCTTACCAGGCTTCCTTTCATGGTCCACTGCCCTGAACAATAGCATGGATTTTGGGATGATTCTGATAGAACCATTTGGTCAACAACTCAACTATAGGCAACCCTATCGCAAGATTTGAACCTTATTTATTGGCCAAGAAATGGACAGTTAGGGATATCATTCTCCATTATTTGGCAATTTGATTTAGATTGCCTTTATATGTGTGTATATTTTAAAAAACTTATTCCTACATTGTAATGCAAATGTCTAAATAACTCAATTTTAGCAGTGCCCACCTTATCCCCTCCTTTGTTCCACTTCCCTCCATCTTCCAACTTGATCATCTCATATTATTTTTTTGGAAAGATTGTTATATAAATCAAATATAATCAATATTTTATCCAATTAATGTTTCTTCCATTGATATTACTGTCAAAGATACTACTCAATGTAAGCATCAATGATGTATATTTTTCACAGTGTGACAGTGCTCTGTACTTCATGGTGTGACCCAGTGCTCAATATTTCATTTTTAGTTGTTACTATGTAGAAATTCTTAGTCATTTATTAAAGAGTCCCCTTTTTATTTCAAACCTCACTCCACAAATTGTGGAGCCAATTGACTACAACCAATAATACATTAAGTAATTATAGTACCAACTAATAATAAACTATCATGCCCACATTTTTAATTGTGAAGATATCATTGACTAATAAATAACCATTAGGGTCCAGATTAATATCATTAAAATGTCTACTTCCTGATTGTGCACTTGACACAAAATATGCCATTCTTTATGTTCTTTTTTCACAGATTTCAACAGACATGATTTCAGTGAAGCTGTATGTGTGTGGGGGTAGTGTGTGTGTGTGTGTGTGTGTGTGTGTGTGTGTGTGTGTGGATTTGAAGGCCTTAAGTAATCTACAAGGTTTTATCTGTCTACAAACTAAAATCAGTGATTCTGATTTTGTTTAATGAAAGAATTATAGTGGTAGAAAGATAAAACTGTTATCAAAAAATATATTTGGAACATGCCTAGATTGAAGAATAAATAAATAACCCTTCTTATTGTCAAACCTAGCTGGAGGCTAGTATACAAAAGAAATCTGTTGATGCTATTTATAATAGTCAGACAACTGAGCAGACTAGGACTGAGAGAGGATCTGGTGAGAGAGGATAAGAGATAATGAAGCTTGCATGGCAGAATTTTAAATATTCCCTAAAATCACTGCTTTCTTTAAAATATTGGATTCTTTTTTAACAAAGAAGGGCTACTCAGCTAAGAAAAAAAATCTCCAGTATCAGCAAAGAGAAATGTTCCATTTAGTAGTGAATTTTTAGCATATTAAAATAGTAAACTGATATAATTGACAGTGTTTTGTTGATACAACCAAAACAGTTGAATGACAACTGAAGATTTATTTATTTTGTGGCTTAGAAATGATTCATTAATTCTTCTCTTAAGCAAAACATCAGAGTGAAAGGGACACATGTTACAGAATGTTTTTCAATTCATTGCTGACAGAATTCAGAGGGGTATAAATAGGGAGGTAGGAAAGAGAGAGAGAGAAAGACACACACACACACACACACACAAGAGAGAGAGAGAGAGAGAGAGAGAGAGAGAGAGAGAGGAGAGAGAGACCCATAGAAACACTCTTAGCACCCAATTTTATTTAGCTAGATAAAATAGCACAACTATTTATTTCTGGGTCACTGCTTTAATGTATGAAATTTTGGGATGTACACTCCTGTGCACCTCATAAGAGGGATATTGTGAATGCAGCCCATTTTGCTTTCTAATTCTTACATTCAGATGGAAAACCACTTGTATCTAATAAGAGTAATTAATACAACATATAGTACATTTTAAATGTATTATCAATCATATTTAGTGGGTACAAATGAGCATATTTATATATTTATATGTTTAAATTAAATCATCTCTTGTATTCTAATCATGAATATTTGTTTTAAAGTTTTTCACCTGTTTATGCAACTATATTCTCTTTGAATATTAATTACATAGTTGTTGAATATTCTTAGAATATATATTTTTCTAAAGCCATTAATTGGTAGTATTCTGCTAATCATCTTAATTGTGAAAAGACCAGTATAAATAAAGCAGTTAGAGTAATAAATATATATTGTCATGCCATTTCAAACACTGACCCAAATTATGAAGACAGTTTTCAGAGATACTTTTGATTGATTCTTCACTGTTATTATGTCCTTCATTACTATTATCAGCTTTGCTTTTAAAATGAAGTTTAAACCTTTCATACATATATACCTGACATTGGTGGTTTCTTCAAATGTTAATAAGAAAAAGCAAATCCAGTTCTTAAGTAGATGCTAGGTGAAGATGCTAGAGACACAATTTCATTTTCTAAAGCACTGAACGTACCTCTATAATGCTGTAATGTGGACTAACAATAAAACATAAGCTAAAGTGACTAACTGAAGGTCAAAACTGTCCATAATGTAAAAACTTCCATATTATGAAACATTTAGTAATAAGTTTATAATAGATAACATTAATATATACATACAGTCACCTTTATGCTATGTAATGTAAGTTGTAGAGGTATAATCTCTAAATGGCTCATATAATTATATGAATTCTCAATGACTCATATAGTTATATGAATTCACTATGGTCTATTGTACTATAAAAAATATACTAAAATATTCTAGACATATTTTTTCTCTGTGTTCTTAAGTAGTAGATGAGGAACATCATACAAGTAGAATCTACCATACAAAAATATGTTTTATATTTTTAATTCTGAAAAATTTCATGCATGTAACAAGATAAGTTTTATACATGATGAAATTAGCATTCGTATGATAGTTTTTCAACAGAACCCAATGTTTTAATGCATAAAATATCATAAATGTTATTGGACAACATTACCACATATTTTCTAGTTAATCATTTACTATCTAATTGCTGAACATGATCACTATTACTTGTTGCCATAGAGGTTAGAATAAAACATATGAAGCTTACCTAGAATGCTTCATCAAGAGAGTGTGAATAAACAAAAAGAAAAAATGGTGTCTGTAATGAATATACTAAACTATAATATTTTCATAAATGTTTGTAAATTATTTTAGCAATTGCAAGTGTTACTTCAAGTACAGCAATAATCTGAAAAATGGTTTTAAGGAAGCAGTTATTTCTTTTTTTGCAAATTGATATAATTTCCTCTTGAGTTGATTTATAGCACTTTGTTTTTATTATTGAATTTGGCAGTTTGTTACTTATTTCAACCACTCTTTTGTATAATGAAATTCTTTTGTGTTGCCTATAGGCTCGATTTGTACTTAATTTCAATGTGTGGCCTTGGGTTTTAAATGAGACATTCCTTAAAGCAGTAATTTTCTTCTTCTTCATTTTTCTGCAAGATCTCACATATTGACCTAATTTTTTCTAAGACATTGTAAGCTCTCAAAAAAAAAAAAAAATAGAAGCTTAAGCACACAATTAGGGGCAATGAAGCACAAAATTGCTCATGCAAGAAATATCATCATTTTCCTTGTGCATCTGAAAGTAAGGGATTTGTGCTGTCCAATCATGAGCTAAACAGTATGAGAAGGGCACACAGACTCACATAAGCTATCATTACATTTTTACAAATTCAGGAGATAGTTTGCTACCCACAATTATGAACTCATACACATCTAATTGCTAATCTGCCTCTCTGCCCACTATGCAATGCTTTATTTGGTTACGTGATATAATTCTTTCTCTTTGTCTAGGCAGATTCTATGTACTAGAACGCCATAGGAAGAGTGATTGATATCCTTTGAGATGAGAGTGTGATGTAATTTTTCCATCCTCCAGTTCAAAACTAATGTTTATTAAGGGAATAATTCTATTCGAGTATTGAATTCTTTTGAGTCCTTGATTTTGGTCCATCAGATTGAAGAACATTAACAGGCTGGAGTATGACCCTGTAACTAACGGATATTTTCCCACTCAAAACAGTTGCATTCCCAATTGCTCTTCAGTTAAACGCATAAATATCTACTTGCTTTCTATATGAGAAAATGTAAATTAGATTTGAAAATTAAAAAAAAATTACTCTAAGCTTTTTAAATACGTATTGTTATTGGACATTTCAAACCTTGGTATCCATGTTTCCTCCCTTCTGTCTAAGGAAAATTTACTCTGGCTCATTTGTATCTCCATTCCTGACTCCTCTTTCACATTCTCCTCTCGAGGATCTCAGAGCTTTCTTTCCAGTTTGTAACTCGATGGAATATTTTTTCCTATTTTTTTTTTGCCTCTAGAAAATGTATATTTTCTTGTATTTCACTAGGAAGCAAGGGATTTTCCAATCTGCAAGGAGCTTTATATTACTAGATGTCTTCCCCTTATTCCACTCCATGTATGGGGTACTTAAGCTTTACTCTTGTCTTAGTCACTTTTCATTCCTTTGCAAAACTAACAGGAACATACAACTTAAAGAAGAAATGAGTTCTTTAATATCAACATTTTAGTTCTGATCATCTAGTTTCACTAATCTTATGCTTGTGACAAATCTGAAACATAACATAAAAGTGAGATAAAAAAGTTTGTTCATATCAAAGGAATCAGTAAAATAAGGGAGAACAGAAAGTGCCATGAAGAACACATGCCAAGGAGATTATACTCTCAATGACTTAATATATATATCACATACACTCAAACACAGTCTATAGGACAAAGGGGAACAGAGAAAGAGAGGAGAAACACTTTCATAGACAGAAGTGTCCTGATTTGACTAAAGTTTATGGTCATACATGAGTGGATAACAGATACCATCGGTTATGTATGTTTGCCAAAGTGGAAAGTGTTCATGGTGACGGAATGAGTACAATTGGCCAAAGAGCAAAAATATTGTGAGTGATAAAAGCAGGCTAATGCCAATTTGCTTACTATAAGAAATTAAAATTAAAATACAGAAGATTTAATATATTCTCTCTTAAATACTCATATGGAAATCATGAAAAACACAATGCCCTCATGTCTGTTCACACTTGTGTTTATAGAATTCACAAGATAATCATTTTGTTATATTTCTTGAGAAAGGTAGTATTCATGAATGTTTATATTTATTTAAAGGAATTTTTCAGTTAATGGTTACACACAGAAACATGAGTAGTATCACTCTTTCTTTTGTGGGAGGAAGAGTATTTCACTTTGAAGGAATCTGCAGTATTAAAGTATCCTGTGCTTGTCACATCTCACTCTGATCTGCTACTGATTCATTCCCAATTACTGACTCTGAGGCTACAATGCTAAGAAAGAGAGAAAGAAAGAAAGAAAGAAAGAAAGAAAGAAAGAAAGAAAGAAAGAAAAGAAAGAAGAAAGAAAGAAAGAAAGGAAGGAAACTAAAATAAAATACCTGCAAAAGCCACATGGTACAGGCAGATAAGACTTACTTTACTTGGATCTACCTGCGTATCTCATCCAGTTCTTTTTTTTTTTTTCAGTAATGTTCACTGTCAGTTGTTTTTAAGCATCAGAAACAGAAATTATGGTTCTAGTGAGCATTAAAGGAGGAGCTGTTAACAGAAACCCTATGCCAGACAGAGCCAGGTCATAGAAAGCTTGGAATGTTTTCATCTTTCTGCTTCATTATCCACATCATTTTCTCTTCCAAGCTCAGTCTGGGATCTTACTCAGTCTAAGCACTCTGGCCACTCTGGAGCTCATTCCTTCACAGAAGCAGCTTGGTCAAAGCCAAAGAGACCCTTTCTTACTGCATGTCATGTCATTTAGCAGGGAAGAAAATTCAATTTTTGCATCCAAATAAAAAGTTTCTCTTTTCCACAGCAGCCATGACTTTGTCATTCAACTGTGTCTAAGCCAAACACTGTAATTCATTAATTGGACTAGGGTGGACTGGCTTATTAACATTTTTCCATGTATGTGAGAAGAAAATTACCACCTTATTTTTTTTCTGAAGCAATAATATAACTATTAGTAGCTGAACAAAACTCACCTCCTAAGTGCAAGAGAATAATGCTAAGGCAAGAATGTCCATGACAAATACTACTGCTTTCAACAGTGTTTAGTTTCAGTTGGAGGAGTAAGGACTGGATTGAAGTTATTGTCTACTTACAGAAATTTAAAGGCAGCAAAAACCTGTTAAAGGAAAAATTAATCATGTAATGGGCTGTTTCATTCTATCATAAACAGTGAATTTTTTCAGCATCCTGAACCTGGAGTATCTGATGCTCTTTTTTTTGTTTGTTTGTTTTTGTTTTTGTTTTTTTGTTTTTTTTTGTTTTTTTTTTTTTTTTTTTTTTTTTATTTGAAATTTTTTTTTTACATTTCAGATATTCTCCCTCTACCCCATTTCCGCCCTCCCTCCCAGGAACTCACTATCCCTTCCCCCATCATCCCGCCTCCACGTTGGTGTACCCCCACCCACCCTCCCCCATACCTCACCTCCCCACCCTCGAATATCCACCCCCCACTACGTCCAGCCTTCATGGGTCCAAGGATCTCTTCTCCCACTTATATATAGCTCCCTTGCATATATAGCTGGAGCCATGGGTCCCTCCCTAAGCGCTCCCAGGCTGGTGGTTTAGACCCTGGGGGCTCTGGTTGGTTGGGATTGTTGCTTTCCTCATGGTGTCCCAAATCCTCTCAACTCCTTCAGCCTTCACTCTATCTTCTCCATTGGGAACCCCGTGATCAGTTTAATGGTTAGCTGTGGGCTTCTGCCTCTGAGTATGTCGGACTCTTGCAGACCTCTAAGGAGACAGCTATATCAGGCTCCTGTCAGCATGTACATCCTGACATCCACATCAACCTCTACCTTTGGTGACTGCACATACGATGGATATCCAGGTGGAATGGTCTGTCTCTTCTTCAGTTTCTGTCCTGCACTGTGTCTCCATATTTGCACCCTTGAGTTTTTTGTTACTCCTTCTAAGAAGGACTGAAGCCCCCACTACTTGGTAATCATTCTTCATGAGCTTTATGTGGTCTGTGAGTTGAATCTTGGGTATTTCAGGCTTCTGGGCTAAAATCCAATAATCAGTGAGTGAATACCATGTATGTTCTTTTGTGATTGGGTTACTTCACTCAGGGTGATCCACATGAAACCTGCAAGTTTTCTTAGAGTACACCTCATAAATCAAAAAAGAAGATAAATTCCGATTTCTCTCTCCCTCTCAGTCTCTGTCTCCATCTCTGTCTCCCTCTTCCCTCTCTCTCTCCATCTCCATCTCTCTGTCTCTGGCTTCCTCTCTCTCTCCATCTCCATCTCCATCTCCATCTCCATCTCCATCTCTCTATCCCTCTTCCTCTCACTATCTCTCTGACTCTTCCAATTCTGGATTTTCTTAGCTTTTTCAATCAGTTTTCCCAAAGTATTTATGCATTTGTTATATCACCTCCAATAACAAATGTTTTTTTGTTTGTTTGTTTTTTTCGAGACAGGGTTTCTCTGTGTTAGCCCTGGCTGTCCTGGAACTCACTCTGTAGACCAGGCTGGCCTCGAACACAGAAATCCGCCTGCTCTGCCTCCCAAGTGCTGGGATTAAAGGCGTCGCCCACCACCGCCAGCAACAAATGTTTTAAAAGGCTCTAAGAACAAAATTTCTCCAGGTGAAGACAAAAAGTGATTCTATTGTTTCTAACGTGGGGAAAAAAAGAACATTTCATTTTACCTATAGTGTATTTAATACAAACAGTGATCTTTATATGCTGCTTACATAAAACAATGTAGAATAGAAAAAAATCCATAGTGATTAACGCAGAGCGTGCTATGATAACATCTTTGGATGATATTTTATCAGAATTCCCTGTCTCTCTAGAAACCAACAGACCACTTATTTCTGAGTTCCAATTTATTATTATTATGGGAGCTAACATCTTACAAAGTGTCGATCCCTGGCTGACCTGGCATTTACAATCTGGTTGAGTTGACTTTAAGCTTGGTGGGAACTACATGATTCTGCATCCCAAGAACTGGCAATAGACACATACTGCAACACAATGACTCAAAACTTTGTTAAAAAATTAAGAGAAAAAATTTTGGAAGGTAATGAGGACAAAATGTTTCTGAAAAGAGCTACCAAAATGAAATATACAAAAGAATGGAAAAATGAAAAGAATTAAAGTATTGTAATAAGCTTTTTATGGTTACTTAAAAACATAATAATTTTATTTTAATTGTTATTTTATTAAAAAAAATAGGATTTAGTAAAATTTTGTTTTGTTATTTAAGCAGCAACCTAGTTTTTCAAAAACCCTAAAAATGAATTTAAAGATGCACCTGAGAATATTTACATATTCATATACATTTTCATATATACATGTGAATATGTATACATATATAACATAAGTATGTAAGTATGTATATTGTATATATGTATATATACATGTAATACTTATTCCAATTTCAATGCATAAAAGTCATAGATGGAAGAGGAAGGGGGAGGGGATAGGGGAGTTGCAGACGTGAAACCAGAAAGGAGGATAACATTTGAAATGTAAAATAGATAAAATAATTAAAAACGTCACTAAGAATGGTCAGAGAGGTTGATTCCTCGAGGGTTAAGGTAAATACCAGGTTTTATCTTTTTATTTATTTTTTTTTTTTGGTTTTTGATTTTTTGGGTTTTGTTTGTTTGTTTTAGCAGACTATGGTACAGTTTTTAATACCTATATCATGTGGCTCATATCTTATTGCAATATTGATTTAAGAGGATCCAACTCCTCTCTGCTTAGTAGGTACCTGCACAGTGATTTATGACAGCAAGTTTTTGATTATTGCTTTTCACACCAACAATAAAGAGAAAACAAACAGGATTATTACTTAGCAGAACAAACAACTTGTGTTTTACCTTGAGATCTTCATTTAATTATTCTTGTTGAACTACTCTTGTTACAGTTATATTTGTGAATGGATTACACTAAAATTTCTTCTCTAAAGGACATCACATCCAATAATCTAATTATAATACAATCTATTGGGACTGACAAGAAAAGCTCAATGGATAGGAACTTTTGCTGTCAAGTTTTCCCACTAGAGCTTGCTCCCAGCATCCTCCATGTTAGAAGGAAAGAATTGATTACTGCAAGTTAACTTTTGATCTCTATATATGTACACACACACACACACATCCCACACACACACACATACAAACACAATTGTAGAGGAATTTTAATCCATCAGTATTGACTGTTCTAGCAAGGATTCACATCCAATGATGTAGGTTTATGTAATCCAGCTAGAATGCAGACCCATGACATACATTTTAATCATTCTGGCTGTAATACAGAAACACACTTAGTATACAACTTTAAGATAGGGCTAGTTTGTAGAAGGAAGCAGCCATGTTGGAAAATGATGCCTAGTAGTGGGGCAAACAAAGTGAAAAATTATAGAAAAACTTCACAGGATGAGTCAGAGGTAGGATACATTCAACTCTCAAGAGAAGTGATTTAATAGAAGCACATGGAGAGAGAGAGTCAGTGATTTGGAAGTCAGTGCAGTGAAACAATGCAGTGGAGTTCAATTTAGTTCACTCAGTCAGTGCAGTACAAATCAGTAAGTCAGTGCACTGAGTGGAGTGTAGGTGAGTTTATTCTTGAGTTCATGCAGTTCAGCAGAGGCAGTTAAAGCCAGGGAATAAGAAGTATCCAGAAGATTAGAACAAGTTGCCAGAATTAGTATGAAGCCAAGCAGAGCAATTCAGTGAAAAGCTGAGAGAAGCCTTATTGAATCAGTCTGCTTAGAGAAGTGTTTTAACCAGAATAGTTGTCATGTACTAGCCAATTAGAAAGGAAGAGCTTATTCATCAATAAGCCTTGGAGACAACAATTACCTCAGAAAATTAACTTGATACCACATAGTAAATAAATTAGTTAAATTTTACAAAGAAATGTGTGTATGAGATAAGGTATTGATAAGGATCATAAACAGCAAACCATAGAACAAGGTATGGAAACTAACTACATTGGATAGAGGAGCTGAAATTTGAAGCATCTTCCCCCAGTCTTCATCGGATATCTGAGCAAGACTTCAGGCAGAAAAGTGAATGATGCCTCCGTCTGAGAAAGAACATATCAGGTGGAAGAAACAACACACACACACACACACACACACACACACACACACACACACACAGAGTGTTTGACTAACAAAATCAGAACTGTGTCTCTTGTATCATACCTGGAATGAAGTTTAGAATGGCAATAAGTAAGTTAGTTTTTAAGAAGCACAATCATAATGGCAGAATCATTTTTGTATCTTGTTCTGGGAAAATTTCAGGGAAATCCATTGCAATGTTCTAAAGGTAGGGAATAATTTAATTTCTTTTTTAAAATATCATGTTGAATATGTTTGCACATAGATGACTAGAAGTTAGAGTTAAAATAATGTGGTTAAGTAGAAAGTAATTTTCATAATCTGGGCAAAAACTAATGGTAGCTTAAGACCTCACTCACAGACCACATGAAGCTCATGAAGAAGGAAGACCAAAGTGTGGTGCTTCGGTTCTCTTTAGAAAGAGTAACAAAATACTCGTGGAGGCAGATTGGAGACAAAGCACGGAACAGAAACTGAAGGAAGTACATGCTGACAGGAACCTGATATAGCTGTCTCAGAGGTCTGCAAAGTCTGACATATTCAGAGGCAGATACTCACAGCTAACCATTGAACTGATTATGTGGTTCCCAATCGAGGAGTGAGAGAGAAGACTGAAGGAGCTGAAAGGGTTTGTGGCCCCATGGAGAAAGCAACAATACCAACCAACCAGAGCTCCCAGGGTCTAAACCACCAGCCTGGGAGTACACAGGGAAAGACCCATGGCTCCAGGTGTATATGTAGGGAGGATGGCATTGTTGGGCATACGTGGGAAAGGAATTCCTTGGGCTAGTGAAGGTTGGATGCCCCAGTGTGGGGGAATTCTTGGGTGGGGAGATGGGAGTGGGCGGACAGGTGGGGGCACATCCTCATAGAAGCAGGAGGAGGGGAATAGGATAGGAGGTTCCTGGGTGGAGGGAAATAGAGGAGAGGGAATCACATCTGAAATGTAAATAAAATATCCAATAAAGAAAAATATCCAAAACACAAAAAAAAAAAAAAAAAGAAGAAGAAGAAGAAATTTCAATGAGAAACAAGAAAAGGTTGGGTTGGGGAATATTCATCCTGGTTAAATGAGGGCATTGATAAACAGAGATGTAAAAGTGATCCAGAGCTACACATTTAGAATATATTTATTCAACATTAGTAGGAGATAAAAAGAAAATAATTGAGAAAACTTTACAAGTATAGAATCATGTTTTTCTTTTTTTCCAAGATAGTTCAAAATAAAATTTTACTTGAATAAGACTTTATCACTTCTTTTTTTTTCTCTTTCATAAAAAGGAGGCAAGGAGTTTACTTACAAAATGGACAGATAGGAATGACTGATTTTCCAATTGGGCCTCATTAATTTGAAAGTAAAATGCTTGCAATAAGATCATCTGTGTCAAAAAATTATATCTCATAATTCAAATAGCAGAGTTAGTTTGATTCATTGTTTCATATTAAAATATATAAATATGAGAACAAGTAACACATACAAAGAAATGATATTGAATAAAAGTAGCTTAAATGGGATCTTCTGTGTTCCTGGTGACACTAAGCATCTTTTAGAAACAGGTATTTACTAACTGTAATTTGTACATTTTATCATCTTGGTAAAATTTAACATCGAAAGTATGCAATGGAAGTATTGTTTTGAATTAAAAGACAAAAATTTTTATCACAACAAATGGCAATTTCAACTATTCTTCAGATTACTATCATGATGATTTCGTATTCTTGACAAAGCTAGCCTATCTTTCCAGTTTTAGAAGTTTGAATGATGAAAACTAGAGTCTAGGTAGTGAAATGTGAGCACTATTTAGGAGATTTCATTTATTGGGATGCAGGCTTTTGCATTAATTTGATGAAACAGAAAGTATTAGAGAAGTTATAATGAGGCCCAAGAAAAATGGCTGCTAAATATGTAAGTATCCTGCTTAATTATGGAAAGAACACCTAATTTACACAACATAGAACTCAGTTCTTTCATTGTAGCATTTTGGTTTTAAAGAAAGCTTTTCTGCTAATATAAGAATTCTGAGCTTCTATTATCAAAAAGATTTATGGAAATGAAAGACACAACTTCAGTGTGGTTTGTTTCATTACTTGCTGAATTCATTACCACTGCTATATTAGGATGGAAATTATAAACACAATGAATGAAAAACTCTGCTCAGCTCATTAGTGTTAAATATTGAAAATCATCATTGAAAGTACTGTAGAATTTGTTCCAACTTTCAAAGAAATTATAAAGGAAACATGAGTTTAATTAACAAGGATTGGTTAAAAGTATTAGGTAATCTTATAGTTCAGTTAAATGAAGTTGTGAATTTGTTATCTTTGCATGTTAATAGAGATGGTGCTACATATCTTATCATTTACAAGTAAACCAATAAGTATGTGAATTGTCTTGTGGTGTCTCTGTGTGTATGTATGTTTTTTTGTGTGTGTGTTTGTGTGTCTGTGTGCACACACCTGCACACATGCATCTTGTGTATGTGCATGTCTTTCTCTTGAGCCTATTTGGAAGTTCATAAGCTAATGGAAGGCTTGAATTCATTAAATGATAAAATTAAAAAAAAAAAAAAACCCAAAACTCTTACTATCTGTAGAGAATTTCTTAGAATTGGAGATGTTTATGAAAGTTTGAAGACTACCAGTAGCATAAAGCTAGTTTTAGAAAGAAATTCTAACCAGTCTCAAATCACTGATCGACCAAAGTTGCAAAACTGTGCAGTGGGTTGTTCAGTATTTCATTGTAAAATCTAAACATTGCTTTAATTTCAATAATGGATGGGATGAGATGAGAGCTGAGCCCAAACTTTCCAAAATCCTGGCTTAGGCTGAGCTCAAATATTTCTATATCTGTTCTAACTTTCCGTAGTCCTAAGGCTGGAAGCGTCTACCCTCCATACATACAGCCTTAGACCCTCCATCTGCTAACCTAGGTCTTGAATGTTTCATCTTCTGAGACATATTGCTGAATAAGCTCACATTTTCTATCTCTTTCTGAACTCTGGCTGCCTAGTTTTACCCTGCTGTTCTGGCTCAAAGTCGTCTCCAAGCTGACTGATTCAATCTGGCTTCTCTCAGCTTCTCACTGAATTGTTCTTCTTGGCCTCAAACTAATTCTGGCAATTTGTTATAATCTTCTGGCTTCTTATTCTCTGGTTTCAACTGCTTATACATGAACTTATAAACAATCTCAACTCCAGTTCACTGCATTCACTCAACGGAACCACATTATCTCAATTTCACTCCACTGAACGGACTGACTCTCTTTCCCAGCAATGCCTCTCTTTTCTGTCTAGTTCTCCTGAGAGTTGGGCATATCCTGTCTCTGAGTCATTCTCAATACTTTGTCTGCTCTCCAGTAAATATCATCTTCACACATGGCGGATTCCTTCTACAAATGAACTTTACCTTCATTGTTTCAGATAAGGTGTGTACTAAATGTGTGTCTGTAATTCAGCCAGAGGGATAAAAGGTGTGCAGTATGCTTGCTTTTCAGCCACATCACAGAGATCTAGAAAGTCTTTGAATGCAATCCCTTGCTAGAGCAACCATGTTGCTGAATTAAAATTCTTCTACACATTAGGGCTGTGTTAATATTTTACCTGTGTAGCATTTAAGTTATCTGGAGACAAGAAATATCTATTTTGCTTAATGACTATTTGAAATGTGCTTCCAATATAAACCTGTGTTGTGTTCTTATTTTATTCTTTACACTCAACACATACTAATATGTGTCATTTGCCTTATATTGGATAGTTAAACATATTCTTTGATTTGTTTCTAATACTATTTATTAAAAATTATAAACTTAGCTAGATCTAATTACAGTACTAAGTAACCAATCAGTTTGATTTACTATTGTAAAATGTGTATAATAAATGTCAATATTCTTTAGAAAGTAAATAAAATGATCAACAGATTCATAATTAAGTAGATCAAAGTTTGAAGCATGCTGTATATTAAATCATTAGAAAGTTACTGAATTAAAACATTAAAAATGAATCTTCAAAATAATTAGTAGGAACTTTCAGTAGACTAGTGTCTTAACAAAACCAAAATGTTGGGTAATGAAAACCTTGTCTCCTAACATAGTATTAAATGAAAGTTAACAATTTCATCCATAAACTTTCTACAACAAATTAATGTTTTGCCTTATTTTATTTTATGTACCTTTTGTGTGTCATGGACTGTATTCACTATATTCGCTAATGAATTATAATGCTTTTTTAACAAGTGTAGGTAAGACTCACTAACAGATTACAAGAATTGCCACAGTATACTCCAGAGATTGTAAAATTTAAAATTGTAATATATATATATATATATATATATATATAATATATATATATATATGAATGTTTATGTGTATCATGTATTTTCAAAATATTTTTATAGTGTATTGTCTGAAAATTTTAGCCAGTTTTTGCTAACTTATTCATATTCTATAAACACTCTCTAGTCTTAGACAACTTGATCCAAGTTGCATGGCAGCTCAAGCTTATACCAGAGTTGTGTTGAGAGTAAACGTACCCAAGCCTCATTTGGAGTGGGTGATACCTAGGGATTTCCCTTTCTCAGAGACGGGGAGGAGAGAGGGCAGAAGATATAAGAGGGGACTGAATGGAGGGAGATCATATTGGGATTAAAATGAATAAATATATAAATAAAAGCAAATTCTAACAAGTAAAACTTGTGAGAATAACTTTGTTTAGAGAAAGTTTGAACTAAAAGGTACATGAAGGGGAATAAATTATATCGTTAATTAATAAGGAAACCAATAAGTTGGTACAGCTGGTAAAATGAGAGGATAGTTCAAACATAGTAGAGGATATAGTCCTTTATACATTCTAATCATTCATAAAGTTACACTAGAAGAGATAACCAGTAGTATATTTTGTCCTTTAAAACTTTTTATTATTCCTTATTTAAAAACAGCAAGTGAGGATATTAAGTCTACTTGCAACAAATGTTATTAAAATGTTTGAAAATAATTACTTGGGAGTAATACGTATATTTATATTATAATAATTGTTTTCAGAAATCTCAAACATAGCTAATGTGCTTGAATTTTTGTTAAGAATAGTTTGCAATCAGAACATTCACAGAGAGTTATCAACAGAGAATTTCCATCAAAATAAATGCTGTCTTCCTTTTCTTTGTAGCAATGAAAAATATCTATGTGAAGATGGTCCTATGAGATATAGATGGGAGAGGAGATCCTCGGACCCATGAAGGCTGGAAGCAATGTGTGGGGGAATTCGAGGGTGGGGAGGTGGGAGTGGGGTTGTAGGTGGGGACACATCCTCATAGAAGAAGAAGGAGGGAGAATGGGATAGGGGTTCCTGGGAGGGAGGGGGGAAAATGGGGTAAGGGGATAACAACTGAAATGTAAAATAAAATATCCAATAAAAAAAAGAATTAAAAAAAAAAGAAAAAGAAAACAAAAGCCTCAGAAGGAAGGCTCACCAACAGATTACAAGACACGGAAAAGAAAAACTCAGATTTTCTTCTTCAAAGAGACAGATTTTTTTTTTTCAACAAATCGTAGAAGAAAAATTCTCCAACCTAAAGCAGAGGTACCTTTCAAGATACAAGAAGCAAATAGAGTACAAAACAGAAAAAAATTTCCCATAACACATAGTAATCAAATACTAAATTTACAGAACCAAGAAACAATATTACAAGCTGCAAAGGAAAAAGACCAAGTAGCATAAAAAAGCAAACACCTTACATTTAAAAAAAGACTCTGAAAGCCAGAAGGACCTGGTTAGATGGATGTTCTACAAACTCAGAGACTACTGATGGCAGCCCAGACAACTATATCCAGAAAAACTATCAATGAAAATAGAGGAAAACATAAACCAGGACGAGACTAAATTTAAGCAGTATCTATCTACCAATCCAGCTCTGTAGACAGCAGTAGAAAGAAAATTCCAGTCTGAAGATATTGACTATGTCCAAGAAAACACAAGAAATAAAACTATTTCAGCTAACAAAAACAAAATCAAAAAAAAAAAAAAAAAAAAAAAAAAAAAAAGAAGGCCTAAAATTTTATTCAGCTGATTATTTTTTGTCTCAGACTTCTGTTTGAAAAGCTCAACAAACAGTGGAAAAATAGAAAAAAAATGTGCTATTCATAAAATAGAAGTTCTATATGTACAAATCTAGTTTGAGAGTTATTTGCCAATAAATGTCAAATGCTAATAAGTTCCTCCAATTGCCATTGTAAAAGTAAATCACCAACCTCGCCATTCCTATGGGAAACATTTAGCAGACATGTTCTTGTTTTTAAACTAAATCTTCCATGCTTATAAGATTCTAAATGTCTCATTATTTCTACTGTTGTAAGGGTCTTTGATTCTGAGTTCCTTTCTTGCTTAAGACATAGCGCTTCAGGCATCTTTGGTGGATTAATGCACTTGTGATCATGCTCACAATTTTCAAGAAGAAGGTGGGAAGACTGCATTTTCACATGGTCTTCAACTTGGCAGAAAATCATTACAATATGGTATGTATGCCATAAAGAACTTCCTCTTATGTTTTCTCGCAGTTTGAGCCAAAAGGAAGTTCAAAGCTGGCAGCATATTTTATGGTTACAGTGAGAAAAATAAATAACTAGTGTTCATACTTGGCTGAGAAACAAAAACTCTAAAGTTTTACATTTAAATGTGCCTAATTTTGATAAATCCAAGTGGCCAAGTTTGAGTCACTTGCATGCTAGAGTATGTTGTTAATCTGAAACTCTTTTTGTTTTTTTCTTTTGTATCCATGACTTGTACTCTAGTGTTCAGATATTAAAATATATTTCTGAAGATTTCAGTGTTTTCATGATGGAAACAGTAGAAACAAAAAACTACCAAACACTAAAAACTTAAACCAATACTCATCTTTTATTTTACAGTTAAGCAAACAAACAAACAAAAAAAACTATATTTACTCTATTGGTTACTCTGTGTAGGATATTACTAATTCCAAAACACAGTATAGTCTTGCTGGTCTAACTATTAAACCCTTAGGTCAATTGTCATCAAGATTACTGGTGCAATTCGTTCATTATAGACATAATATTTCTATCATTTTTACATTTTGGCCTTCAGTCTGGCTACTCTTAGAATATACAGGTGGCTAAAATTAGAATCCTAACCTCTGTCAAGATATGAATCTTGCCTTCCTTGGTGTTATTTGGTTATACAAAACAAAATTGTCCAGTGTCTGACTATTATGAATAAAACTGGTCTGAACATAGTTGAACAAGTGTCTTTGTGGGATGTTGGAGTATCTTTTGGGTATATGTCCTCGAGTGGTATACCTAGGTCTTGACATTGAACTATTCTCAGTTTCCTGAGAAACTGCCATATGATCACCAAAGTGGCTGTCCACGTTTGCACTCCCACTAGCAATGAGGAAGTGTTCCAATTGCCCCACATCTTTGCCAGTATGTGCTATCTCTTGAGCTTTTGATCTTAGACATTCTGATGGGTGTAAGATAGAGTCTCAAATTGCTTTGCTTTGCATTTCCCTGATGACTAAGGACTTTATTTCTTTAAGAGCTTCTAGGCCATTTGAAATTCCTCTGTTGAGTATTCTCTGTTTAGTTCTTTACCCCACTTTTGTTTTTTTTTATATATATTTAAGATTGTATTTATATACCAAGAGTACATTTTAAATATTTTCTAAGTTTTGAGCAGTTGGGTGACTGGCTTCCAGAAATGCCAAAAATTAAGCATTCAGTATGTTAAACACATAAACTTTGCTCTGGTTTGTACATTCTGGTGAGAATCCTGAGTGTTCCCAGCACAGCTGATGTTTAGGGTCCCTCCTTGCTCCTCACTAAGAAGTACTGAGGATCCTAGACAAGTTGACTGTCCACAGCACTAATGATGGATCGCTTCTTGGTGTAATGAATGAATCAGTTGCTGCATTGTATATAAGTGATATGTTTTTATAAGTGCTTCATGTCAGGGAACATGGAGTTAATATGTGTCGTCTCATCATTTCCAGTCAGTCATTTGGTTGTTGTGTCTAGCAGGTTTCACTATGTTAAAGTTACTATTTGTACCTCTGTAATGAAGAAGAAAGATTCTTGTGGATAAGGCCAGTAACTTACCTGTGCTTATATTTTCATCTGCTAACTTTATCATTCATTGGAGTTGGCTTCCCCAGGACTCCAATCACAAAGTTACCAAGAACTTGTGATTAAGGTGATATAGAATGCTATTTCATGCCAGCGTGAGAAACAAAGTTTTCTCCAGGATTAGTCTATCCTCTGCACTGAGGGAGGTGTTTGTTAGAAAGTTCTCAGCATTTCCTAGCTTGAGATTCTGCATCACTGAAGATCTGTGTCTTGAGATGTCCTTCTCTGTGTGTATGTCCTATCCCTCCTTTTAGGTCATCTGCCCTTTGGCTTAGGGACCACTGCAATCCATCATAAGACCTCATCTTTGGTTACATTTGCAAAGATCCTAGCTCCCAGTAGGGTCACAAGAGTCCTGTTCTAGGTGTTGGAATTTCAGTATCAATGTGGATTTTTTTGGCGGGTGAAGGGTGAGAGGGCAAAGAAACAAAACTCCATTCCCTAGGGGATGGTACCTGTAATGAAAGTTCTTTCAGATTGTTGTCTTGCCTTTGATGTGGTTCTCTCTTTCCTTCTTCCAGGCTCCTCTGTCTCTTCTTCTAACCCCTTATCACTTTCTGGCCCCAGAAGATGCCCCAGGCTCTCCTTTTCATGATCCTTGCCTAGTGTTATAGAAAATATTTAATCTCAATCTAAGGTTTCTACCCTGAGTTTAACAATTTAGTTCCCAGATAGAAGACACACACAACCTTTATATTTACAAAAAGCCTTAAAACAGCACTAGAGCTGGGCAGATATCTGCCCTCTATGCTGTTAGAATTTATTTCCTAACTATAACCCCAAGTTATTACTTACTTTGTTTCATCTGGGCTGCTCTTAACTCCATGGCCAGCCCTTTGGGCCATTGGTTTCTTTTCATTTCTTTTCTTTTCCTTTTCTTTTTTCCCTTTTTTTATATTGGATTTTTTTATTTACATTTCAAATATTTTCCCCTTTCCAGATCTCTGCTTCAGAAACTCCCTATCCCATATCCCCTCACCCTGCCTCTATGAGGGTTCTCTCCCACCCTCCTACCTATTCCCATCTTCCTACCTTGGCGTTCCCCTACACTGGGGCAAAGAACACCCTCAGGACCAAGGGACTCTCCTCCCACTGGTGTCCTTGAGTTATTCATAAATTTTGGATATTAGCTCTCTGGCCAGATGTAGGGTTGGTGAAGATCCTTTCCCAATCTGTATGCTGTGAATTTGTTCTATTGAAAGTGTCCTTGCCTTAGAGAAGCATTGTCCTTTCATGAGGTTATATTTATCAATTTTTGTTTTTAGAGCCTGAGTCATGAATGTTTTCTTCAGGAAATTGTCTACTGTAACAATGCATGCAAAGGTATTTCCTACTTTCTCTTCTATGAGGTTTACTATATCTGTTCTATGTTGAAGTCCTTGATCCACTTGGACTTGAGCTTTGACCAGGGTGATAAGTATAGATCTATTTTCATTCTTCTAGGTGTACACATCCAGTTAGACCAGCACCATGTGTTTAAGATGCTTTCTTTTTCCAATTTAAGATTTTGATTTTTTATCAAAAATCAAGTGTCTGGGTTTATTTCTGGTCATTAATTCTATTTTGTTGATCAAGTTGTCTGTTTCTGTACCAATATCATGTACAATATTAGATTTAAATATAAATATATGAATCTGGTTTCAAAACTAGAATTACCATACTTGTTACATGTGATTTTTTTTATTTTTTAATTAAGTTTACTACTATCTTTTTGTACATAATGCTGATGATTGATATTTCTGAAATTAGATATAATTGTTTCACTAATCAACTAGTAATGAAATTACTAACAGTTTTTACTATTATAAACATTTGGAATTCAAGACAGTGCTCTCCAATTTATTTGATCTACTTTCCTTTTTCTTAAGATAATGTATTATGGTATAAGTAGTTATTAGTTATATTTGGAAGGTTTTATTCCTAGTTCACTAACACAATATTTTAAATGCCTGTTATCCATCTCTGCATCCTAACCACTTGATTCTGATAGCAGCAGATAACCAAAAGGCCTTCAACAGTTATGTGTAAAATGGAATTATTTTAAAATGGAATCCTTACGTATTTGTTTCATTATCTCTCATGATATTTATCTACTTATCTGCTACAAAACGACTGGCATTATTTTTACTATATTGGTGGGGACATTGTGGTTCAGATATATTATTTTCTAAGAGCAGCATAAATAATGAGTGGTTGTTTCCATGTTTGACAGAGCTGTGCACATTTATTTGTGTACCATCTAACACAAAACTTTTTATGGGTATTAGTTACTGTGTCTAGTAAACAGCTCAGTTATGACAGCTGTGGAAATGATAGAGCAAAGTTGGAAACAAATAAACTGAGCTCTAAATTTGTTATAAACTTTTTATCGTAACACTTAAAAATAAACTTATTGAAAATTGTCTGATAGATACTCCAACTAAGCAGGGAACATGCTTTCTAGGGAAACAGATACAGCCCAGGAATGCATTCAACTATAAATTCTGTTTATAATCAATTATTTTTTAATCAATTTATATAGTCATAGAATTTTGAGTAGTCTAATGAATAATTCATGGAATTTCTTCAAGATTCAATCAATGACAAAGTTTGCATGTCTAATATACAAATGAGTGAGTAACTTATAAACCCCAAAAATATTAGTAATTATTTATGGAAAGGTTTATAGACAATACATATGTCTATAGACACAGAAATAAAAAAAATCCCGGAAAATCATGTAGTAAAAAAACACAGAAATACAAATATTCTGACTTACAATGATCCTTCTATAACAATGAATATAGTTACAATGACTTTGGTATGCAATGGTATACAAAGAATGTAGGTATCCAACCTACACACTGATAATATAGAAGGCTTTAAATCAAAATCAGATTTACATTTTGAAATAAATATAACCGTTCTGTACTAACCCTGGTTCAAAATAAAAGACACAAAGAAAAATGTTACATTAGCATTCTTATTTTTAGACTTGTGTGGTGGCAAATAGAAAAATTTATTGAACAATAATATGAACTTTAAAGAATACCTATAACTTAAAAGTTATAGGTAAAGTCTTAGCTACTTACCAAATGAATTATATCTCTCTTTGTATATATGAGTTTATGAATAATTTCTAAGAGGATGTGAAGAAAGAGTAATACTCCTGATCTGTTGAACAACTGATTTTGAAAATATTGTAATTTACACTAATTAGAGATTTGTTTAGATATTATCATGTCAGAATTTTGCTTATTTGTGATTCCTTAATTGCTGAAATTTAAATAGTGTTCTTTTGAAAACTGGCTCCTCACATTAAACTTTTAATATGATTCTTTGTGATTGGTGTAAGGTGGAATTTTTGGGTCATTTTGATTAGTATTTCTCTGAAGACTAAGCACTTTGAACATTTCTTTAAGTGCTTCTCGGCCATTCATGTTTTCTCTGTTCTGAAATCTCTGTTTAGCTCTATACCCCATCTTTTGATTGGATTGTTTGGTTCTTTGGAGGTTAACTTCTTGAGTTCTTTGTATACTTTGGATACTAGCCCACTATCAGACGTAGATTAGTGAAGACTTTCTCCCAATCTCCAATCTATAGGTTGCTGATTTGTCCTACTGAAATGTCCTTGGTCTTACATAAGCTTTTCAGTTTTATGGGGTCCCATTTATCAGTTCTTGATCTTACACCAATCAAAATGGCTAAGATAAAAAAATTCAGGTGACAGCACATGTTGATGATGATGTGAAGAAAGAGTACTACTTCTCATTGCTTCTGGGTTGCAAATTGGTTCAACCATTCTGGAAATCATAGTGGAGTTTGCTCAGAAAATTGAAAGTAGATCTACCTGAAGACCCAGCTATACCACTCTTAGGGATATACCCCAAAATTGTCCCACTATATCACGGTACAAGTGCTCCACTATTTTCATAGTGGCCTTTTGTAATACTCAGAAGCTGGAAACAACCCAGATGTCCCACAAAGAAAGAATGGATACAGAAATATCATGCTGATTGAAGGAACTTAGACCCAAAAGTTTATGCATGGTATGGACTCACTGATACATGGATATTAGCCAAAAATATACAGAATACACAGGACACAATCCACAGAATTCAAGCAGGTTAACAAGCAGAAGGGCCCAAGTGAGGTTGCTTCAATCCCACTTGAGAGGCAGAAAAAATAATCAAGGGAGGCAGAGGGAGGAAAGGACCTGGGTGGAAGAGCAGACAGAGTGGGGAAAAGGGGAACAAGACTAGATATTATGGGGGGGGGTAGGGCACAAAAAGAGACATGAAGCCCTGAGGGCCACCAGAAAGAATGGAAACAGGCAACCTCAGAAGGCGAGGTGGGTGCTCTAGAATATACCAGAGACCTGGGACTTGAGAGAGGCTCAGGCTCAAAGAGAGGGACCTTAAATAAAATGCCTAACATGGGGAGGGGAAACTCATAGAGTCCACCTCCAGTTGAAAAACAGGACATTAAATGAAAGGATGGGGTTGCCATCCTATACTTAAAAATTCTGACCCAGAATTGTTCTTGTCTAAAAGAACTACAGGAACAAAAATGGACAAGAGACTGAGGGAAACGTGGTCTAGTGACTGGCCACATTTGGGATCCAAAGCATCCAGGCCTGACACTATTATTGATGCTATCCTGTGCTTACAGAAAGGAGCCTAGCCTGGCTGCCCTCTGAGAGGCCCACAAACACCTGACTGAGAGAGTCAGGTTCTTAGACCCAATCACTGGACTGAAGTTGAGGACCCCTGTGGTTGAATTAGGGAAAGGCTGGAAGAAGCTGAGGAGGAGGCGACCCCATAGAAAGACCAGCAGTCTCAACTAACCCAGATCCCTGAGATCTCTCAGACACTGAGCCACCAACCAGCAGCATACATGAGCTGGTCGAGGCCCAGACATATATCCAGCAGAGGACTGTCTTGTCTGACCTCAGAGTGAGATAATGAGCCTACCCTTTTAGAGACTTGAGGCATCAGCAAGTGGGGAGGCCAGCGGGGTTCATCCACTTAGAGACAGGGGACACAAGGAATGGGATGAGGATCTGTGGGAGCTGGGAGTGAGGCAACAGCTTCACTTTAAAAAAATAAAAATAAATAAATAAAGTAAAATGATTCTTTGGTACATTAAAATATATTTTTTATGTAATTATTAGTCTTTTCCATTATTTAAAATGCTCATCATCATATCAGATGCAGCTAATATAATTAATTTGGGAATAAAGTATATATGAAATATGTATACTGACCTTATAGTCATTTAAAGTTAAAATCCACCAAGTGAAATTTAGTAAATCTGCAGCAGAGTCAATAGAAAAATGAATAAAATAAGATACATAGACTTATCATTGGTTATGGAGCCAATAACCTATCTAATATGATAAGTAGTGTTGTGTTAGAAACAAAATTTTAAGACTGAGAATGCGGTATATAGATTTTATATAGGAAAAATGAGAGTGATTATTTGCAGAAAAAATATGAGTGCTTGCAAAGTTATTGATAATTTCCCTTATCCCATATAAGGTAGATTCTCTTTCAAGCCTTAAAACTCTTATGTCTAAGTGGCTGGCCTTAGTCAAGGAGAAAGAAACTTATGTGTCAAAGTGAAGAACGTAAACTTTAAGATTTTACACTACTTGACATTTAAGAACATATTGTTATCAAAGGATTGACCCTGTATTAGACTGGAAGGTCAGGAGGAGCATGTGCTCTATAGTACTCTGTTGTTTCAGCTGCCAGTTAATCAAATGCCTGAAGAAGAACTACATCGTTGAGCAGAAGGTAACCACAGACAAATACATTACCACAGCTGCAGGTAACAGAAGAACAAAATTGCTATATAATTTACTTTAACTTCAAGCAATCTAGGTTTTGGATAGTCTGACACATGGGAAAAAATATCTGATGATTTAGTGTATAGGTTTGTCACTGTGTAGCTCATGGCAATATAGGCATAAGGGGACATACATGAGATTAGAAGAGGCAATGGCGAGGTGCACAATATATAAAAGTTATAATTGATTGATAAGTTATCATTTTGAATGCCTTTGTAAAGCTTACCTTTTGGAATAAATATACTGTAATTTTCCAATACAATTCTCCAGTTCATAACTTAAGAGGATATCACATTCTTCTTTTTACAGTTATTTGTTGTTGCTGTTTTTTTTTTCCTTCTTACTAGGGGTCATCACTCAAAGCAGTTCTATGACACTACAATAAGCAGAGTATAAAGATCATATTATTCTTTACTATAAATTTATATCCAGTGAGTATGTTTTATATATGAACACAGCTTCAAAGAGACACTTCAACATAAATAACGGAATATCAACATATAGACCCTCCAACAAAACCAAATATCTAGTTTACCTTTAGTACCTAGGTAGAGTTAATAATAGTTTTCATAATCTATGGTATTCATTTGCCATTTAGTTCAGCCTACTATAGACTTTTGTTCTTATTAACATGGCTATAACTTCTACTAACAAATTCTAAATTATTTTCTGGAATGCCTTTTTAGTATTGTTCTTTCTCCCCCTTCACTGTGAAATTTATAATGCTAACCTGAATCAGCACTGATTTAGCTTATTGTAATAATGTACTATAAAACTACCAGGCATTTCATGAGCTTGGAACACAAAATTTTATACCTACATCTTCTAAATCTAGAAAGTTTTTAAATTCTAGATTTCAGTGTAGATCAATGTATTCTTCATATAATAGTAAGTTTTTTCATGCAAAACACATGAGAAAAAAGTCCTGGAGATATTGAGGACACTATAAACAAACCTCAAATAATAAAAACAATTTACAAAATGCCTATTGCCAACTTTAATTTAAATAGAGAGAAGATCAAAGGAATTTCATTAAATTGAAGAACAGTAAAGGTTGCTATACTTGCCATATGTATTCACTAAGATACTATATTGGGCATAGCTTGAGTATATGTGACATTAAAGACTGCCTTCTCAATGATACATTTTATCCAAGAAGGCCGCACATAAAAGGCCATAACTTTTAATGCTATGAGCCAAGCATTCAAACACCTGAGCATATGGGGGCCATTCCTAGTCAAAGAAGAAACATAAACACATTTGTATTTTGATATGCAATGGTTCCCTTCTTACAAGTTATGATAATGCAATGATGGCAAAAAGAAATTGTGGAAATAGCCAACTACCATTTGACTTGATGTAAGGCCCACTTATTGAAATAAAACCGATTCTTGACATCACTTGGTTGACTAAAATTTTGAGATTATGTATACCATAGATATAAGAGGAAAACAAATACTACTAGTACATAAGAAAGAGATGGCAAGCCGGGCGGTGGTGGCGCACGCCTTTAATCCCAGCACTTGGGAGGCAGAGGCAGGTGGATTTCTGAGTTGAGGCCAGCCTGGTCACAGATGAGTTCCAGGACAGCTTGGGCTACACAGAGAAACCCTGTCTCGAAAAACCAAAGGAAAAAAAAAAAAGGAAAGAAAGAGATGGCAATAAAGTGACTTCTGGTGATATTCTTCTATGTTCATATATCACTGCCTGCCTCAGTCATCAAGGAAGCTCAGTCTGGAGAACATAGGAGCTTATACAGAGACTCATAGCTGGATACTATGAGGAGAGTGAGAAACCTTGGAATATTCAGACTTAAATGAGATGTCTCTGTTAAATTCTTTTCTACAGGGATTAGGAATCCTGTGGAAAAGGAGATGAAAGAGCTGTATGGAGAAACAAAACAAAGAAGTGTTATTAAACCAGCAAGCTAGATGCTTGGGATGATTATTTTATGTTATATGGAGAAGGAAAGCATAGTAGAGGCATTTGATAATGTCACATACAGAAGGAAGAACACAGCAGAGGTAGCAATCCTAATTATGTTGGAACATCACTGACCCTTCTATGAGACCTAACTATGCCTTAAAAGTCCCAAATATTGTACACCTAATGCATTTTATATCAAAGTAGCATTAGATTTTAAGGGCAAATTAATATCAAAGAATTCTGACTGGTAAGGCTTTTTTTAACAGTGTTTGATCTACACCTTGCAACAAGAATATGTCCAAGATACTCTAAATTCTGAAATCAGAAAGTCTCATATGTAAATAATCCATATTCTTGAATGCAATCATACAGACACCCAGAACCTCTTGAAGCTCTTAACTCCCGTAGTGAAGAAAAAAATGAATAGCTGTAGGCAACAGACATGATACAGGAACATAATATCTATGCCAGAATTATATAAAGTACTTCTTCAATGTGAAAAAAACGTTACAGGAAAAATTGAAAATAGTTCTCATTTTAAAATGTTTAGCTCCTGGAAAAGTGATGAACAATGCAGCCAAGGTCCTTGAATATATGGGAAATAATGAAACCAATGAATTATATGTGTTTTATTTCAGATACAAAGAAACACACTCAAAAACATATACACAGATACATACTAATCCTATCTTAATCATTAATATTAGCACCTTTTACAAAACTCTAACTTATAAATCTATATAAAAGTAGCAAAAGAGAGGGAGCTGAAATAGGAATTGAGAAGCAAATTTCTGAGTATTCTATTTTACATACATTGCTTAACTGTATGAGCAAACTGAATGTCTAACTGTCCTTTGCCATGTCACATATTCATATATACATCCTTTGCAGAATGATTTTTTTCAGAATTATTCCTTTGACTGTGATAACTTTGAGGGATCATATACTCACCAGTAGTGTGCTGCTATCTATGTTTAATGGAGAAGTAAAATTGAGAAATAATGTGTAATTTCGATTGATCTCACTCAGAAAAAGAGGTGTTGCCCAGAACTGAAAGGCTCAAAAAGAATATGTTTAATGACAGTTCAAGGAAGAAAAAGTAATTACAAATCTTCAAAGTTTACTGCCTGAGTGCATTCTCATAGTAGTAAAACGACAAACCACACACTATTAAAATAATCTGCAGAATGTAGGTCAGTCAGAATATTGCTGTATCAACATTTCTAAGGAAAGTAGCAAGCAATGAATTTTTAAAATTCAAAAGGATTTTTAAAGTACCCACCAATAAAAGACACAAAAATGCTGTTAGTAGCAGATTTACATTATTATTGTCTGTCATGATTAAGCCCAGCAGGCTAACTTGTGTTAGAAAATTACAAACACTCTTTTAATGAGTAATTTGCAGAGGCAGTTAATGTAGTTCTGATACAAATACACACAATAAAACAATGCATGAAGAAACTCATGCTTGTTGATATGTGAACATATACTATACATGCAAATCAAATAACACAAAACTATATAGGTATTATATATTTATATATTCTAACTTGTACCGGTTACAGTATTCCATTAAACACAAACTGAAACTGTCACCTGTCAAATATTTAATATTCTTAATAACACCCAACTCTTTGAACACCATAATATGGTATCACTGTATACTGTTATTATTCTTTCAGAGGGTCTGATTGAATGACTGCAGAGTTTTCTTCCCAGTACAGTTTCATGGTAGAGTACTAAGCACACTCAATTAGCAGTAAAAACTACAAAAATAAAACATTTGATATTCTTTTCTTTCATGTTAAAATATAGAAAGAAATAAACTGTGGAGTTAATGAAGGATTATTCCAGGGCAACAGAAGCTTCTTATTGGGCATATACTTAAACCTTGGAGATTATCCTACATTGTCTGTGTGAAAGCATAGGCTTTGATACCAAAACTGTTTTCAACAACTTGCAGGCTTAGCATGCACAGAGCGTCATGTGACATATGATATGTTGTGGACATTGTTGACATTTACAAGTCCTTGGTGTTTCAGCTGGCCATGGTGTGACACCAATGTTATGAAGGTAGCCTCTGCAGCTGCATGCTGTGTTGTGTCTGTAGATTTGCCAAAACATTTGCACTCTTGGATGCTCCCTCAGCAACTGGCTAAAGCTGAGAGCCAGGCCTCCTTTGAAAGATAACTTGCAAAATTGAGCACTTGTGGCAAGTCATATTTACCCTCCTAAGGTTTATGAATTGGGAGGGAAATGGTTTTATTTTATCCACTATGTGCACACTGGATGATATTTAGATGAAACAAAATCATATTGTTATCGAATTATCCAGAGTTGTCAACTCTCTACAGATATTATTTAAACATGTGCTGTATATAAATATACATAGTATATATATACAGGCATTATTCATATGAAATGTATCTGAATATACATACACACTTATACATTGCCGTTAATGTCTTGAATACAACAATATCATTAAAATATTTCTTTTTTTTTTTTTCTTGGTTTTTCGAGACAGGGTTTCTCTGTATAGCTCTGGCTTTCCTGGAACTCACTCTGTAGACCAGGCTGGTCTCGAACTCAGAAATCCGCCTGCCTCTGCCTCCCAAGTGCTGGGATTAAAGGCGTGTGCCACCACCGCCTGGCCATTAAAATATTTCAACTGAATTTGTTTTATACAAACATTTGTCCTTTGACATTTTACTTTCTTGGCTTTTAAAGCAATGTTTTATTGATTATTTTCTTATCTACAAAAAACTATTTGTACATGAGTTTGATATTATGTTATCCCCAAACTTTTCTTAATATCCTGCTGCCAGCAATTATTTTTGTTTCTTTTTTATTTTCCTTCATTTTCTCCATTTTCTTTTAGTAAATGTTTTAATTCCTCATGTCACCAACAGTGGAAGCTTCCATACGAAATGTATATTTACAGTTAATAATCAAGATCAGATTCTGGGCACACTACAAACTCCACAATGCCATGTTTGATGTCAAAATGCTCTTCAGATCTCCAATTCCTTTCATCCTTGTTGACTGCTGTTGGCAGATCTGGCATTAATCAACAAACCTTATTCTCCTGGGCTGGTTTCATTCCCTGTTAGCAGCATTCCTCAGCAGGTGTCCTACGACTTTGTCATCTCTAACAACTTTGGAGTTTCCGAGGCAACTTTAACTTCACAGCTCCTTGATCCAATGTAGAGGTTTCACATAATGATATTTTGGGCTACTTACAAAGCACTTGGGTCACTTCTCGAGCTCTGCCCTCTGTGGCATTTTAGGTTCTGGATGACTCTACTCTACTGCTGCTGATATTCTTGGTAGTCATCTAAGGTTTGCCAGCTGATTTTCTGTCTGTCTTTAGTTCAGTATTTCCACAGAATAACATTTTGAAATGGTAATGTATATTCTGTGTTTCTGAAAGCATGTGATCTGATTTTTGATGGTTTAGTGATTTGAAAAATCTTAGAAGAAACTTTGAACTTGGATTTTTAACATTGTTGAAACTTTTGAAGTTGGGTTAAATGTATTTTGGGATATGATATTCCTAGGCATCACCCCCATAGACTCATGCGTTTGAATAAGACTATGGGAGCTTGCAAGTGGAATGTGGTGGTGTGAATTGCCTAGCTCATAGGTAGCAGTACCATTTGGAGGTGTGGTCTTATTGGAGGAAGTATATCACTGTGCAGGTCAGCTTCAAAGGTCCAAAAAGTATGGAAAAGTTAGTATTCTCCTGCAGTAAAATCAAGATGCAGAAGTCTCAGTTCCTCCAGTGTCATGCTTGTCTGGGAACTGCCACGTTCCTGGCTTATGATAATGGACTGAACTTCTGAAACTGTAAGCCAGCCCCAATTAAATGTTTTCCTTTGTAAGAGTTGCCTCCACCATGGTGTTGTTTCATAGCAATGGAAACCCTAACTGACACACAAGTCATCTTATGCTGTTTTCAGAGACTGATGTCAAGCAAACAATATTCCCATAATTTTACAGATAAGAGAACATGTCAGTGAGTAAAATTAGTATGTCCACATCTCTGTAAATAATATTGAATGGAATGGCTATTCAAATCATATCAAGCTTAATGCTTAAAACCATGTTCATGTTAACTTTGGAGAGAAATAAATGAAAGTGAAGGTTCTATTCCAATGAAAGAATTATTAATGAAAAACAACAACAGAAAATCAGAATCTGGTTTAAGAGATTCCTATCAGTTTTAAGTGTTCTACAGAAAGCAAACTGATTTCTATAGTAAAGGATAAAGAACAAGACCGAAAGTCCATTATACTTCATTGTTATAGTTTGTTCTCTACAAATACACATGTGCATTTAAATACAATTTCATATCAATTTAATGGAGAGACCACGCCTGACACTATTAATGACATTCTGCTATACATGGAACAGGAAGCATCTAAGAGGCTTCACGCAGCAGCTGATGGAAATAGATACACAGACTCACACTCAAATATTAGGCAAAGCTCCAGGAATCTTGAGTAAGAGGGGCAGGAAAGCTTGAAGGAGACAGAGAAGTCAAGGACATCACTAGGAAACCTACAAAATCAAGTAACCCTATCCATAGGTGCACACTGAGTCTGAACCACTAACCAGAGACCATTGGATGAACCTAGATCCTCTACACATATATAACTGA
The DNA here is from genome assembly GCA_021653895.1 of Mastomys natalensis. Lineage (NCBI taxonomy): Eukaryota > Metazoa > Chordata > Mammalia > Rodentia > Muridae > Mastomys > Mastomys natalensis. The sequence goes on from JAJTUV010002782.1 coordinate 59,186, forward strand.
TGTGAAACTTGGTCTTCTCATGAAACATATAAGAGCAGGAGTAGGGGCTTATCTAATACTATTGCCTGCTTTTGGATCTCTTTCCCCTAATGGAGCTGTATTGTCTTGTTTCAAAAGAAGATACATTTAGTCTATTAAACTTGATATTCCAATGCAGATCAATACCCAAGGGAGGATTCCGTTTTTTCTGAGGAGAAAGGAGGGGGTGCTGCATGGAGGGGAATTAAGAGAGAACAACTGGGAGGGAAGGAAGGAAGGGAAGCTGCAAACAGGATTAAAGTAAATAAGTAAATTAAATAATAAATATGTTAGAAGAAAAACTAAAAGTACAGCATATATACAATACATAATATATCATTGATAAGATTTCACCTCCATTTTGTAAAATTGATTGCTATACTACAGAAATGATACATATAGATGTCACATAAAACATTTATATGGATACCCTATCTGAAATTTGTATAGAATATGGTTATTTTTAAATTAACAGTTTATATTAGCATTTCTTGGTATATGGCTGCTTTTAGTTTCTTGTGCTCTTGTGGTGATTTATACTAAACGATTTTGCTTCATGTTATACATAGTCATCTATAACTAGTGAGACTAACATTTTATTTATCTGGAGCTAACTTTAGCTGTATTGCTTATTTCCAATGACTGAGCTATATTATCTTGTGTTTATTTAATTTTTTTCTTTCACTTTTGTAATTCTCATAACCAACTTAGTAATACCAAAAGGATCCTACCTAGAAATATTGAGCTACTTATTTAAAATTATAAAAACATATGCTGAATGAAACATCAGAGTCATAGTAATAAAAAATGTCTAAGAAATTTAGATTAACAAAAGCGTTTACGAGTTTCCCTGTTCTTTTCTTTCTGTGTAACATATACAATCCTATTCTCTTTTTTTTTGTTTTTGTTTTGTTTTTTTTGTTTGTTTGTTTGTTTTTTGTTTTTTGAGACAGGGTTTCTCTGTATAACCCTGGCTGTCCTGGAACTCACTCTGTAGACCAGGCTAACCTCGAACTCAGAAATCCTCCTGCCTCTGCCTCCCAAGTGCTGGGATTAAAGGCGTGTCGCCACCACCACCCGGCATACGATCCTATTCTTAACAAGAGGAATGGAACACGGCACTGACCATTTAGATTTTGGAAATTCCATTCATCTATTAGGTTTCTATTGATAATTCATACTCCCTGCTAAGTGACAGTCTAGACTAATATATCTCAGTAGATAAATTAATATAAGTCTCTGTGTAACAAAATTAAGAGTCAATCTTTGTAATTCTTTAGAGCCTACAAAACAGATCTGAATAGTTGCTTTAGTCTGTGATATTCACTGAATCCTGATATCTACCCTGAGCTTTCTTGCCTGAACCATTTTTGAAACCTAAGTTGATTTTTCCTTTCCTTTCCTTTCCTTTCCTTTCCTTTTCCTTTCCTTTCCTTTCCTTTCCTTTCCTTTCCTTTCCTTTCCTTTCCTTTCCTTTCCTTTCCTTTCCTTTCCTTTCCTTTCCTTTCCTTCCTTTCCTTTCCTTCTTTCCTTCCTCTTCCTCCTTCCCTTCCCTTCCCTTCCCTTCCCTTCCCTTCCCTTCCCTTCCCTTCCCTTCCCTTGCCCCTTCCCTTTTCCCTTCTTCCTCTCCCCTCCCTCCCCTCCCCCTCCCCTCATACCCATTCCCTCCCTCCCTCCCTCCCTCCCTCCCCCCTCCCTCCCTCCCTCCTCCTCCCTCCCTCTTTTCTTTCTTTCTTTCTTTCTTTCTTTCTTTTCTTTCTTTCTTTCTTCTTCTTTCTTTCTCTCCTTCTTCTTTCTTTCACTCAAACATCAAGTCCATCCTGCATAGTAATTCTTCCACCATCTACAACATCACTATTCCCTTCCAAGTTTGTACAAACTACATTTTTTCTACTTATTCCACTAAATGCTCCCTGTTTGTTTACGGATGTGGGGCTATCTGTTGTTGCATTCATAGCCTCTCAGGATAGGCATCATTATAGAAAGCTGACTCTCCCATGAAGTCATCATACATCGATAGCTCCTCAGGTTCAAATTTAACTTCATTAATATCTTCCAACTCTATGATATGTTATTGTATGGCATGATCTCATATAGGTCTTAGGCAAGCTCTCATAATCACAGTAGTTATATATGTGAAAATTAACTATTCAATTATGAAAATATTTTTTTAGACATCCTACAACTATGGTTCATAGAATCATTCTATCTATAGTTTAGGATAATCATGAAGATGAGGCAGAAAATGGCTCCATCCCTGCTGGGTAGCATTTATAATGTTGAAATTGTTATGCAAACCTCTGAAGTAGAAAAGTCATAAGAGGCTTACATAGTTGTGAATATTGTGATCTAAAATAATGACTGTCCTGCTAGGATGTGCCCACTGGTACAATACTAATATTAAGGACTTTTGTACTATATTTTAGGATCATTCTCAAGTCAGAATTCATGATTAAAGACATTATCATTGCTAAGAACTTGTGGTTACGTAGGTACTATACCCTAGGGAATAACCTATTTATTATTCTGTCAATAGATATAGTATTAAAATTTTTCCTAATGACTTATGATTATAAACATAAATTAGTGTATCACTCAACCATCATCAGGGAAACTACTTTCTTACCTTTATAAACTATAGTATACACAGAAGGAACATAACAGATTTCACTCATTTTACCCTCTGCACAGTTTACCAGAGCAGCCCATTCAAAGTTTACTTTTGTTTTTAATATAACCAGCATTTGCAAATAGAATGCTGCCAAGTTTAAAAAGTAATGACTAAACTCTGTGTAATCCAAGAAATAATCAACATTTTACATGTATTTTCTTTCTGTCTTCTTTTTTATTTTAAACTTATCTGAAAGATGTATTTACATTATTCAATAAGTTGGTTATTTCAGCCTCATTGATTGGATGGAATAACTGTGTTATGTACATTACAAGGTAGTTAGGGAACAAGCACAAGACTATAGATTAGGTATATGTTATCAAATTAAGGCTCAGAGTTATTCTGGAAACAAAAGAGTCTAAGTAGAAAAGCCCATGGCTCCAAGCCAGGTTGTATATCTGTACAATGGCCAGGAAATAAAATTTTCTTGGTTTGTTAAGAAGCAGCATGCCAAAATAATAGATACCACATGGACAAGCAAGGAGTTTTGATGTTGACAATGGACACTGCATGTTTTATTGTTCTATTGCTGTAATGAAACACCAAGACTCAGGAACTTATAGAAGAAAGAATGGATACTTATAGAAAAATGCACTTAATTGGAGACTTGTTTACAATTTTGGAGTTAGTCCATAATCAGATGGCTGCATGATGCTGGAGAACTACTTGAGAGCACACAGCTGACCAACAAGTTACAGGCATATATATGTCTATAATACTAATCTATATCAACATCCCTATATCTATATTTATATCTCCATATATACTAAAATCCTGCTGCTTCCCATACAAAACTCAAATAAAACATATGTGTGGAATTTGCATCTATATTGAATACACGCATTGAAATACAAATTTAAAAACATGTACAAATTGCTAAGTCTTCCCATGTTATCTACAACTTCATTTTGAGAAAAAGTTGATGCACATTTATACACCTAGACATGCATGCTAAATGATAGGACTTACATATGTATGTGTATATTACTGAGTGAATATACAGAGAGTTTACACTATAAAATACTACTGAATAATTAAGAAATTGCCTCCTGGTATGTTTTACCAATTAAAACAATTATGAGAGAAACTATTTAAATTGTAGAAACTTCATAATTACAGCCTAACACATTTCTCAGGATTAATTGGTAGTTTTAATATAGAGCAGCTATATTTTAGTAGTTCACTAAAAAAAAGTCACATTATACCAATTTAGAAGGTTTGAAATAGCATGTGTTCTTCCTATGTATTTAAGTCTGGTTTTGTAAATGGGCTACAAAGTTCTATATCTATTGTGGTAGGATATTTCTAGAGATTTTTCTAAAGTAAGATGTGGTAAGATAGACAACATGTTTTATTTTATAATTCTGTCTACAATAAGTTAACTATTGGGACCAAAATATGGATTGTTAACACAGGTGAACTTGTCACTTTGAGGATATTTTTGCATTTTAAAATGTTCACTATTTGAACTTTTATACATTTATTGTATATACATAGAAACATATTATGAGTGATGCAAATAAATACCCTAAATCATATGCATTTATATAGGCTGTCCCTTAAAACATATCATTCCACACTCTCCTAGAATAAATTACTTCTTTTATTTGTTATTTTCCTCTTAATTTTCATTTCAAACTTGTTTTCATTATTTTTGTTCATATCCTTTATCTAATACTTGTCCTATTTTGATTTTCCCTATATCTGAGATAGTAGGCAGAACCTTTGTACTCATTCCTTAAGATAGTATCAACGTAAAATTACCTGAATGACCATGGGGGATTTTTCTCTTAGAAAATAAATTGGATACTAAATATGTTACTTACTGCTTTTAACAGATAATTGGCCAGTTCTGGTGAATTCTTATCATGTAATGAATGAAATTCCTTTTCTTCCCATTCTTCTTAACCAATAGTTTATTATCTTCACCTTAAAAATTATTACTTTAAATCAATCAGCTCTTTCTTAGGCCTAAAGTAGCAAAAGTATTATATTTTCTGGAATTTTCAAAGTATTTCATCTTCTCTGATCAACCTAAATGACAAATAGTTTTTAACACAAGAAAATTCTGACTCAGAAACTTATTCATTCATCCTCTATAAGGCAAACATGGTTTTTGTAACCAATATCTCTTTTTAAAGTACGTTTCTAGGATCGAGTAAATAATCTATGTTACCATTTATGTTTAATTGGTTACTGTTTGCCCTTGACACTTTCCAGAAACAGAAAGTGTTCAACATTAATTGACTTGAATTCCTCATTATTACAAATTACTATCACTTTTAGTATTAATTATATTATGAGAAGTCATGTCTCAGGAACCGGAAAGATCTCCTATAATCATGATAATTCAAGCATTATAAATGATCTTAGATTTCTAGTTTCAGTAAGTATGAGAATATTATTGATTTTCTCCATCTTGCAATAGCAGAAGATACTGAAACATTCAGAAAGAATTGCAGAAAGATGGGAACTAATTTTACCCAAAAGGAGCCTCAACATGCAAGAGTGAATCATATTAAGAATACTGAATGTTTTCCAGACACTTTCTTGCATTTAAAAGTTTGTCTTTTCAGTTTAAACGTATTTATCATTATAGTGGCTTGGCCTAATGTTGCTTGTATTCTAATGCTATTTGGGGCTTCCAGAAGTGTATGCCCCCAATACTGCATGTGACCCCTGGGACTACTGCCCCAAAGTTAATTCTGATTGGTGAATAAAGATACAATAGCCAATAGCTGGGCAGAAGAGAGACAAGTGGGTTTAGGTTTCCTGTGATTTAGATCACAGGGAGGAGAGAGAAGAGAGAGAGAGAGAGCCACCATTGTGTAGGAATTAAAAATACATGACCCTGTGGGCTGGCCTATTGGAGCTAAGAGCATCCCACATAAAACATATAACTAGTGAGTGATAACTTGGTGTTATCAATAGGGTAATAGGGTAATAGATTCTAACAACATGGAGGGTAGGATGCAGCCCACCTATTGTGCTGCTTAAGGTATATTTAAAAATATAAAGGCTGAGTGTGACTTTCATCTGGGAACATAAAAGATCAAAGGCAGTTAGATATCCCACATCAGGGATTATTTTAATATTTTAAATTACATATGATTTACAAAATACACACACATTCCTTTTCTTTGCATGTAATGTCTACATGCATACGTGCATACACACATAGGTAAACAAATGTGCACATTCTAAATTTTATAATTTACAATACATCAGAAATACAATAGGAAGCCTATAGAAATTTATGGGGAAATATATCAATTTAATATGTAATACTCTTAAAAGATTTTAACAATTTTATGGTAGTTATGAAAAACATAAATAGTACATGGACTTCGTTTTTTTTTTTTTTTTTAACCTGCTGAGTCTTACTAGCTCTACTAGTTTGTGCCTTGTGTAGCACTATCCAGTGGAGCAGTGGCAACTTACCAGGATGTTATTGGTTTTGATCAACACACCATGTGTGCAGGTATGAATATATCAAAGAACAAATATAGATAATATGAACCTTTGCTTATAGCAAACATCCTAATAGCTAAATAAAATGACATCCCCTGCCTTATAGTGCTCTCATCTCTTTGTAGTTTCCTAGTCTTATCTTCTCTGAGAAGCCTTATTGCTAAGATATATCATGATTTATTAGTTGTCTTACACAGTGTATCATTTTGTGGCACTGTCAAAACTAATATATTTTAATTTTGTGGTTTTCCTCATTCAGCATGCTCTCTGCTAGTAACTTCTATTTTTTTGCCTCATTGAGAAGGTCACTATGCTCTCTCTCAAATCTATCACAGCAGACTTCAGTGACTATTTAACCTGTGAACTATATACATTTTTTCCTCATGGCTTTTTCTTTCCAAGAAATTAATGACATTAATAAATGAATCGTGTATAAATTCCAGTGAGAAGTTTCAATTGCTTGAAACAATTTAATTTTTTTTTCCTTCACTAGACTTGTGGGAATAGAGAAAATAGACATTCCACTATGTATTCCTAAATGAAAGGATTTGGATTTTCTAACAAGCATTGTAGAAGACTTCACGCTTAACCAACTGTGCTTTGATATGAAAGCAATATGGTATTGTGTTTGTTTGTTAGATGACATATAGTATGGAATGACTTCAAAGTGTCCAATGTCTTATTCTACTGCAAGCCTTGGAAAGGATTATCGCTATGTTACACTACTGTTAGGAGAGCCTGCCAGAGAAGACCTCTCAGACACAGGCTCTAGATGACTGAAAGGCTATTTCAGAGGGATGTTGAGCCTAAGTGAATCCTAAGCATTTAGTGCAAGAGCCTTTTAATGGCTAAACCAGTAAATTTTTATATTTTCTATAGGCTTCCTATTGTATTTCTGATGTATTGTAAATTATAAAATTTGGAATGTGCACATTTGTTTACCTATGTGTGTATGCACGTATGCATGTAGACATTACATGCAAAGAAAAGGAATGTGTGTGTATTTTGTAAATCATATGTAATTTAAATATTAAAATAATCCCTGATGTGGGATATCTAACTGCCTTTGATCTTTTATGTTCCCAGATGAAAGTCACACTCAGCCTTTATATTTTTAAATATACCTGTTAATTTTGCTTAGCAGATGCTGTGAAAGCTTTGTGCAAGCAAGCAGTTTAGCAGAAGCTAAGATAACTATCCGGGGAGGTTTCTACAAGCTTGTGGTTTAATAGAAGCAAAGATAAACTAGCCAAGCATCTTTTCCTCTGGTACTTAGAATAATGTTTGGTGATTTCACAAAGGAATTTTTGTGTGAGAAAGATTAAGTCCTATTCAAACATAAAATGGCTTCAACAAGAATACAAAACAGGAGAACATTTACAATGTCTTGCCCTGTCACATTAAAACTTAGAAATATATAAAAGTGATTTTTTCCCATTTTTTTCTTACTTCTATTAATTTTATAAATATATTAAAAGTGATTCAAACCTGAAAGTGGTTTGAAAATCTAATGTATAAGTCTGTTATTGCTCTTACATTTTTTACCCATTTTTTTCTCTGAAATACTGTTAATTTATTTCATCCCTTTGAAACTCCAAGTGTTTTTATTTGATTGTTCTCTGTCATACTTGGGAGCTGTTATTCAGTGAGAAGAGGGCAATGCCTTTTCATTACACTCAAGAAAATCTAGGAAATTTATTTCTTTGCAGCACCAAAAATACATCATTTTGCGATTTTTGATCACCTGAACTTTGATGTTCTGATAGAGGTGATTTGAAGCAATGGATAAAATCAGTTAACTCTTTTCCCCTAAGGCAATTGAGAGACTCATCAACAGGAAATGTGAGACTTTGATGTGCCTAGTGTAATCTTTTGTCAATTACAAAATTTATCTGAGCTACCTTTTCCTCATGTACAAAATATAAATCTTAAAATATCAAAAATTTTGGACAGTGTTTAAAGTAAAATACATAAAAGTTCGAAGTCTGTAAGATATTCAGAGGTTTTTATAATTATTATTCTTCAGTGTTTTGTGTTTTCATGTGTATATATAAAAAATTTCACTTAAAAACATTAAGTCAATTTTAAAAGACGTTGGAAATATTGTGTATTGATCTCCATACAAATACCTGTGAATAAAACCAATGTTAAGAAAGTATTAGTCATGTTATTTATAATTCTCCAGAAGGAAAGGGGTAAATTCACTAACACTGCTGATTTCTTTATGTAAAAATAAACCATCATGAAATGTTTAAATAATATAAATTTTTGGATCTAATATAATTAATTTCTATTAAATATTCAATTTTCTAATTTTGTATAAAGTTAAGCATTTTTCAAGGCAGAAACTCTTGACAGTAGCAAAAACAAACTCATGTTTAATTAGCCAGTGTTTAAATCTGACTGTTTCATAGCACAAATAGTTGTATAAACATTGTTCATTATATTTACTTTTATGTCATATGTGTATAGTACAGATTAAATTTTGTAGTGAAGATTATAGAAGATATAAGATATAAGATAGAAAATTAGCTTATAATAGTATAGGACATATAAACACAATTCATGGCCATTACTCTAATGAAATGCTGAGACAAACAAATGAAGTTAAGTTTTATTCTCTAATGGATATGCCTCACTGATTTCTTACATATATTTTACATTTTATTTACTATGCAATAAGATGAAAGCAAAGTTAGCTGAGAGCCTCACACTGGAATCTGTTCTGCATATTAATTTCACACACACCTGTTATAGGAAAAATTCTCTATTAATGAGACTATCATATGAAAGCCACCAAAGAAGAGGAAGAAGAATAGAGAAGGAAACACTACCTCCATAAGGCTCAGGGGATGTTAAGTTTTACAGAGACTATTATGATGGTAAATGTTATTAGGATGCCTAAATAATACTTTATGTCCATTTGTAAGCAAATGCTTCCATAAAGGGATGACATTTAGATGAACAATATTTGAGTAGAAGTTTTGAAGGATGGGGATCCTGACAAAGATTTGAAACAACAAATGAAAGCTACTAACAAGTCTACATATGAATAGGATGACATCATAAGAAGACTAGACATCCACATACTATACACACACACATACAGTGCACAGTGACAGGGAATGAGGAGACAGCGTTCTAGATGTTTGAAAACACAAGGTCACATAGGCCTTCATAAATCAGGCTCAACATGTTGAATTTTTGAGAAGTCACTAGAAAAGATTAAATTAGAAGAGAAATGAGATCTGATTTCCATTTTTAATAGATCACTATGACATATATCTGGACAACTGTTTTTAAGAAAAGAAGACTAGAAATAGGGCTTAGTTCAAACTCTTGAATATGTTAATATGTTGATGATAATTGGTTTGAAGCTAGCAAATTAACTGGTTTTAATTGTCTGTTCCTATAGGTTTGATTGCTGTAGTTTCCAGATCCATTGCTTTTTTTCACTCAACTCAAAAGGTTCTAGGGAATTTTTCCTGGCATCTGACAGCTTAATGCAAAAGTAGTCATCCACTGATTAGTTCTTGAGTCAGTTTTTGTCCTTATTAAATAAAATAAAATAATACAGTAAGAAAAAATTGTTACCTTGGGAATTACAAGAAAGTTTCCACAGCTGTTTTTTCTATCAAAACATTCTATTAATAAACGAAAGATTATATTTAATTTTTATTATTTCTTTAAAAACATGTGCTACTTGTTACGTCCAGAGGTAATCCAGTTCCTCAAAGTCTAAAAGCTGTACAGGTGCCCAGAAATGACCATCTTCCCACCTCAAATAGAACTATAGAAATTTCTGGCAGTTAAAGACCAACTTTCTTCAGAAAATCGTGGAATTGTTTCCCAGCTGCACAAAGAGTCATTTCCTTTGCCTGTGGCAAATTGTACATATGGTTTTTCATTGACATATATATGTCTGCATATCAAAGCCCTGCCGTCCTCCAGGGTCCTATAGTCCCGATTCATAAGTACCAAGTTATATATCCTAAAGACAACTAGCAGCCTGGCCCTTATCTCTTCAGGCTTCCCTTGTACCAGATTCCCTTGGCAAGGTTTTTCATCCTGTCCCTGTTGTATCTTATTCTCTTGCTATCTCTACTACAGTGTGCTGCCTTCCCAGCTTTCCTAGCCCTGGCTATATCTTGTCCTCCCCGTTTTGCGTGCTCTGGTCTCCTCTAGTTGCCTCTGGATATGTTCTCCCTCTAACACAAAACAAAAACCATTCCCCTAATGGAGTGCCCATTTCACTAGTTTCTTAACTGTATTTTGCATACAATGCATATGCATTGGATAAAATAGAACAAAAACAAACAGAAAATAACTTTGATTTAGCACTTTGATTTCTTGTACATAAAAGAAAATATATTTGTAGTATAAGAACTGTTGGGAAAGAGCAGGCAGATAGCAGGGTTGTTTTTCCCTTTCTATTCTTTCTTTTTTCAGTCCATTTTTCAGATAAGAACAACTCTTGGAGTTTCTTGTTCATGAAAGATTATTGATGAAATTTGAAAAAAGAGCATGGTATTTGTAATATCCTGTGACCTGATTCCACATCAAGATTTCATGTATTTTCAATATTGAATAATTTTATCCATTTTTCTACTATCTAGAAGACAGTAGCATAATTATTTCATTATATGTGCAGAGGAAAAAAAGAAACAAGAAACAGATAACTAATGTGCCTGTTCTTTTAATAAATAAGTTATGCTGTATAATACATAGTTAAATTTTATTCATTTAATTTATATTTACTTCTTTGTGAATAGTTTTTAATATAAGATTCAATCAAACCATATTTTCAATACTTAATAACATATTCTTAAACTACAGGATAATTGTGTCATTGAAATAGTATCTTTTGTAAACAGGAGAGATACTCCAATTCTTTAGTCCCTGAAAATCAATATCCTTCTCTACATTGATATGTTTGACTATGTGGAATCATTCAATATTTTCTTTGTTTGACATTTCATTGAATATAATTGTATCAATGTTATCACAAGTGAAAAGACTTTTACTAGATAAATTATTTCACATAAATATACATAACTATGTGGAAACTATTTTACATTCTAAATTTCCTCTCTTTATTCATTCAATTTTCAATTTTTATCTTTTTTGCTACTGTAAGCAGTGTTATAATGAACACAAACTCTGGATTCTTTTCAAAATACTTTCATCCAGCTTTTTTGAATTATACCCAAGAATGGGATTGCTAGCATGTGTGTTCTACAGTTACTCTTGGACTAGTCTCTATATTTTATGGAGGATGGGGGATTTATCTTCCTCACATCATACATGAAGTTTCCAATTCCTTTTTATCTTTAGAAGTAAAGCTTCTCTTCTTTGACCTGTATCCTAAGGCAGTTTATTTGAGCCCATATTTTGGTAACATAGGTATTTATGAGTTTCATTTTTTTCACTTTTACATTTTTCAGTACTTTAAAAAAATTTTTTCAGATGTTACAGTTATATCATATACATATATATTCTTAAATATATAAGTACAACTGGTTCAGTCTGTATAATGATACTTGCATGCACACTTTCAGAGCTGACCACATAGTATTGGATATGAAGTTGATGTCCTTTTCCCAAGTGGCACACTCTATCCTGTTCTCAGAATTTACTTCTTGCCTGAGTTTCTTTGTTTCCTGTTGAAGCCTACTGTCTAGTGACATCGTCCTTGTTTACCTCATGTTTGGACAGACATGGTTGTGTGACTTTATAGGTAGAGCTTCTGATATTTCTAGGAGACGGAATTTAGGAGACAGAGTAAACTCCCTGATTTTCTATCTGTTACAGTATTTCAAGGCTTTCTTCTGTAATTTTCCATAAGCCTTAGGTGAAGAATTTGTTTTATAGATAAATTCACTGAGCTCCACAATATTGCCTTTTGATTGATTGGTTTGGTTTTCTGTAGTGATCTCTGTCTGTTGTAAAGAGAAATGTCCTTGATGAAGAGTAAAGGTTACACTTGTTTGGGCAGAAGATCAAGTATTAAATTATAGCTAAGGATTTTGTCATTTAATAAAGTGACAGTTATTGGTTCCTCTCTAAGATCTGTGAATTTACTAGTCCAGAGTAGTTGGCTAGCTTCTGAATATCAGACATGATTTCATTGAAAGGTCTAAAGTCCAATGAGGATGCTACTACTGCCTGTTAGGGCATGTACCATGTTGGTTTTATTGTGGTTCTAAGGTACCATAGCTTTGCAGGACTATGGTTATATCCTTCAAAAGATGGATAGTGGTTAGTTCTCAGAGTAGAAGATTCCAGATCAGTTATAGCTTAAGGCCTCTGGCCCCTAGACTGATATACACAGTGTTCTCAACAAAGAGAATTAACTTCCAACTCTTAGAGGGCAGTCAAGAGCAACAAAAAAGCTTGGACCATTTTGGGAATCTCAAGGATAACCCTGGCTGACAACACATGACATGACTGCTGTTCATGCCTGGTGTTGAGTTTTTGCTAAATACTCTTTGAATCTTTGAGGTAGTAGTGGTAGCTTAAATGAGAAAATTTCATTTAAACTACATATGTATACTTATACATTGACTTAAATGTATCGTAGGTATTTCTAGGCTTGTAGTTCCTTATGACTTTACTCAGACATGCTTATTGTTAAGTTCCTCTCCTTCCTCCCCAGTTAGGGCCATCTCTCCCCAATTTTTCCTACTTCCCCATCAGATCACTTGTACCCTGCTATGAAATTTTCAAATGAATTGATAGAATTAGTAAAGATCATATTGAGTTAAAGTAGCTCAAACTCAGACCCAGAAAACCAAATGTCTCATTTTCTCTGTAACCTGAGGTTCCTAACTTCTAATTCCAAACATTATCCTTATTATGTCTATTAATGTTAAATCCCAAATAATTGGTGTAACACAGTATCATTTCCTTATTCTTCAAGAAATATTATAGTTTTAGCATTAATTTCTTTTCTATTTATTCAGAAGTGTTTCTTAAATTTTAAATATTATTGAAACATTGAGTTTTGCTTCTGTTTCTGATTTTCCTATTGTTGTCTGGTGTGTGTTTTTTGTGTGTGCTTGCAAACACCTGCACACACACACACACACACACACACACCACACATTTGATTATCTATATTTTTGTTAACTTTTTGCTTCTTTATTTGTTTGAGCCTAGCACCTATCACAGACTATAGGTTTTTAAATTACAGAATTATAAGTGTACAGAACACTCAGATTTATTTTGTTTCTTGGTGGGCCCTAAAAGTTCCCTACTATATCAAGATGGCCACATGTAAAAAAAAATTCATATATCTCCATACATATCACCATGCACAAAACTCAACTCCAAATGAATCAAAGAATTCAACATAAAAATGAATGCACTGAAGAGATAGAAAATGAAGAATAACCATGAACTCAATGGGAAGGAAAAGACTTTCTGAATAAAAATCCATTAGCATAAGACCTTAGTTTAACAATTGACAAACAGAACCTGATGACTGAGGAACTTCATTGCTGCTGAGCTCAGTGTGGCCCATTGTGGACAGAGTGACATGTTTCCTGTCCCTTGGACAGGGTCCAGGTGTGACCTCCCTGAGTATCGATGGCTGCTGTGGGCATAAGGCTTGCTTGTGTAATAATGTGTCTATTTTCTGGACCCAATGACAGTGGAGGGCTCTTTCCTTCTTTGATAAGCTAGGCAGCCTGTAAGCTTCTTTACAGTCTCTGTCCCAGCCTCCCATCTCAAGGTAAGCAAGCTTGAATTTTAGCCTTCATAGCTGGGAATCTGAACTCATGTCGCCGTGCGGCATGGGGTCTCACCAACAGGACCATCTCCCATCCCCGTGTCATCTTCCATAGATCATTTTTCCCTACTCTACACCCTTATCTTGTGATTTGGTGCACTCAATTCATTCTGAAATTTGTGTTTCTTTAAATACATAAGTCATTCACATTGCTCTTCAGTATGTTTTCCTATGCTTTGAACTAATATTCTGAGTTTTTATGTGCTTCTGAATTTTTTTCTTTTAAACTGACATTTTGTAATATTAATTTCACTCTTGTGTTCTCTTTTTTTTAATCTTAAAAATCTAACAAAACTGTTTTAGGTTCCTATCTTTCAAGCTAGTCATACCTCTGAATTTATTTACTCTCTTCACATATTATCAATATTTTGTTGCTGTTACTTGAACCTTAAAAAATACATCATAGTATTAAATTGAACAACATAGTCTCACAAATTTTTGAAGAAAGCATAATTGAGATTTCCATTTTAGTATTTGTGTTTCATTGCTTTATTTGTAAAAAAAAAAAAAATCTTGTTTTAATTATTATTATATTTTTCTGCTAAATATTCTAAATAATCATACGATATATTCAGAGGACTCTTTATACCAAAACCAAAGCTTTTAAAACAATTCTTGAGTTGTCTTATGAAATGAATATTTTTTTTCAATTTGTTTTTATATATCTAGTAAAGCTATCATCAAAAATTAAATTTCATTTTAACTTTCTGAAATAAGTTAATTTAATTTATTAATTAAAATGGCACCTGGAATGTTAAATACACACAGATGTTAATATCATCTTTACACCATTAATATTAACAAACATCTCAAAGTCAGCGTTAAGCAACACGACAAGCGCATGTTTAGTAGGCAAAACCATTCTGTTATGCTTAATTCCTGGCTTTTATTGCAAAGAACAATTTAATTCTCAAATTTTACTTTATAAGTTATAAATATTAGAAATTCATGAGGAATTCACTTAAATTTTCGCTTTCTCAACATGATTAAAGACTATCTAACAAATCCATTTAATTTTCCATTTGAAAACTTTATTTGAAAGCAATTTTATTAGCTTTCTGCTTATTCACCACAGTACTTGACTTGGTAAAATAAGTTTCAAGCATCTGAAATTGAACCCTAGCAGCTCACACAACATTCAGAATATAACCTGAAGATAATGATAAGAATAGTGAGACAGAGAACTTAAATGTTCATATAAGCTTGGTCAATGAGATTTTCTTTATAGCTCTCTCATGTTCATATTCCCTACCTACCATGATGTATATATATATGTGGTGCTGTGGTGCCTGTTTGTGGGCGTGGGTCAGTGGATTGAGTTGTGGGTTCCTAGGTGGTTCAGGGCAGTAGAAGCACTTGAATTTGACTGAGTTTATTCTATGTGGTGCTGGGGGGATGCTAGGCTAGGGAAGCCACTGAATTCCACTCCAGTTGTGGGGAGATCTTAGTCTGCAGTCCCGCTTGGGCTGAGCTCTTGAGTTAAAATGTCTCCAGGCTAAGGCTGGCGGGAGATCAGCTTATCTCAGCCCTTGGGCTCAAGGCTCCACCACTGAGAGACCACAGAAGGACTGAGACACAGGGAGTCAAGCATGGGCTGGACTGCCCTCAGCCGAGAGTGACAAGTGAGAGAAGTTCCCACAGTGACCCACAGGGTGGATGAGACTAGCTTGGCTGGGTCATGGCTGGCTCGGCTAGCTTGCTTGAGTTGACAGGCCTCCATGGCTGGAGCATAGAGAAGTCTTCCAGCAGGAGATTAGGAGTCAGCTCAGTAGTTGAAGACCATCTCCATGTTGCCCCATGGTGGACCCCAAGTATGAGAGGAAGTTCATGGTTTTAAAAGGTTTATTGTCATGACAGAAGCAGATGAAGCTGTACCCCGTGTCCTCAAGGTGGGCCTGAGGTTAAATATTCTTTACAAGAAGGAGAATCTGGGAAGGAATGCTTAATTGGCTATACCCTCTGGCCTTTAGGTATCTCATTAATATGGAGATCTCTTGAGGCTCTGTGGCCTGTAGTCATGCCCTCTACCTGTGTTAACTGTGCTACATGACCTAAGGCCACAAACCTTTCTTTAGGATGGCCTGTGGATAAATGAAAGTAACCGTGGCCCAGGAGGAAAGCCAAACCACTAACATCCCATTAGGGTCACCGAAGTTCAAATCAGACTCAACTGGGTACCCCACTACCTCTCAGAGCCTACAGCCCCACATATATATGTATAATGTATATATGTACACAAACATTCACACACACACATGTAATTCCTGAAAACCATATATTATGGAGCTTTTATATTAATTATCTTATATATAAAAATCCTCATAATTAATATCTTATGTAAAGTCATATATATATAATATATATGTGTATATATATATAAATATAATTTCATATATATATATATATACAATTTCTTATTTTGTTGAATATGTGTGTGTGTGTGTGTGTGTGTATTCAACAAACTAAGAAATTTCATTCATTTCATTCTGCTGCTGTATAAGCAAAACTGGGAAGAACATATCAAATTCATGATTTCTGGTTTGTCCTGTTTGCTTAAGAAGATATTGACGGAACAATATTGTATGTCAGCACTTTTTGAAGGAGATCTGATTTTATTGTTATGTTATTTAAACCAGAATGTGTAAGAAAGTACTAAGATGTTCTCTCAGTCAGTCTCATTGATTTTTTTTTTCCTTGTGAGAAAATTTTCATTTTTCTTCTTTCCTATGTATTTCACTTCCTATTCAGTGCAGGTATCACATGCATGGATATTCTGTAAAACAATTGTTGAATTAATAAAAACTTAAATAACAATAATTATGTAACTCTGCTCCACTATATTTCATTCAGAGAGTCTGAAAAAAACCAAAAAAGACAAAGCAAAAAACAACCAGCAGTACATTAATGAGAGAAACCACATGGTATAGTTGTTTAGTATAGACACCAACCGCATCTCTGGGAAGAGGAGAACCTTTAGATAAAGACAATGATTAATAATCATTATCATTGTATGCCTGTAATTCTTGAGCAGGCCTTCAAATATGCATGTCTCCGCCTGGACTCTGTATTCCCTTCATTCTAATTGTGTCTTCTTGACCACATCTCTCAAATTATTCAAGAGCACAAAGCATCTGGACCAAAGAAGTCTTTTGTCCTTTTGAGTTGCTCCATTCCCTGTATTCCCTCATATGGCATCCTTCTAATTAAACTCCTTGATGCTAATTAAAGTTGAGAATAGAACAAATGCTACAAGATGAATCCACAATCCCTTCTGTTAAACTTAGTGAGCTATGCAGGCCTGAGTTTTTGAATATTTCCCCTAATTAGGATTTCATTGACACTCTCACCCTGTCATCTGTACATAATCATCAGCTCCACAAAAATGATTCCAGATCATAGATCATGAAGTACCTGTCTATAATCACAAGACTTTTTTTTTTTTTTTCTGCAGTGCTGCAGTGTCCTGAAATGTTGTGGCTTGGCAGATGGTGTGATGCAGAGTGTAATTTGGCGTGCTATGTCTATCAGCCTGTGGTAACCCTTAGGCATCTTATCTCTACAGGAAACAATGATGATGGCCAGGACAACATGTGGTGACCCGTGGGAACATAATCACGTTAACTCCTGACTCTGCCAAAACAACACGTGGCTTTGTTATTAGCATTTTCTTGGAAACCAGCATCCACTGAACAGAAATTTGTTGGACTGTTAGATTGCTTCTGGTTACTTTGTTCATTCTTCCATTAAATTTAGCAGAGAATGTGCTGTGGTGGTGTGAAATTGGACGCCTGTCATCTGATTGGCCTCACCGCTGCTGCATGCATGAATGACAGAATGACTCAAATTAACATTTGTTAGTTCCCTTTTCTCATGCAATTCGAAATCTGGTTTTTCTTACTATTTTCTATCAGTGTGGTATAGTGTTACATTACTACTGAATTAAAAAACATGAACAAGAGACCCTTGCATGCCTATCTTTCAAGCATAAAAGACATATGAAGTAGAAAGAGAGACATAGAGATGTCTATATTTAAGTATTTTGGAAATCAATGATTAAGTAATTTTTCCTATTCTTTTTCCTTCTTTTTCTATTTCTAGGCTTTAATAGATTACTTTATATTCCAAAATTTACCATTAAACACATAGAATTAATTCCATTTTTTTCCAGTGGAGAAACCAGCAATGTTAAATATAACTTTATGTCTAAGTATAGTTTATAATTAACTTGAGGAAGTCCATTTGAGCCACCAAAATTTTCTCAGAGATTAAGGAAATTTAGAATTATTTACTTGTCTTATCACTTTTCTAAGAAAATTAGCAACTGAATAAGGCATGTGAAATTATTTTTATTCCTTGAGTTGATATTTGTCTAACCTGCAGTGAGATAAAGATGATTTTGTTTAACTTTACTCTAGCTATTCTTAAGAACATCAGGGGACAGAAATGGAGAGGAGACTGAGGAAAATGAGGTCCAATGACAGTTCTAAAGTAGTATCCAGCTCAAGTGGAGGCCGCATGGCCTGACATGGTTACTGAGGCTATTGAGTGCTCACAAAAAGGGATCTATCATGACTGCCCTCCAAAAGACTCAACAAAGAGCTGAGTCAGATGATGATATTTGCAGCCAACCTGTAGACAGAAGCTGCTGAACCCTGTGGTTGAATTAGGGATCAACTGATAGAAGCTGAGGAGGAAGGTGACCCTGTAGGAGGACCATCATTCTCAGCTAACCTGGGCCCCTGAGATCTCTTAGAAACTGAACCACCAACCAGGCAGCATGCACCAGCTGATATGAGACCCACAACACATACACAGAAGACAACTGCTGGGTGTGGGATCAGTTAGAGAAGATGCACCTGACCTTCAAGAGACTGGAGGCCCCAGGAAGTGGGGAGGTCTGGAAGGAGGGGTTCTAATCTTAAGGTCTGATAGTGAGTGTAAAGCCTCACACTACTTAACATTCTACAGAATTTTAACTTGCTGTCTTCATTAAGTTTGAAAAGGGACAGATGATGCCTCTCTGTGGCTTCAATTTGGTTTTCCATGACATAAGTGATGTTGATCATTTTCACAGTGAACTTGAGTCTTGTTTATGTCAACTTTTGATGACTATTTACTCATTTCCTTAGCTCACATTTCTGGTTTTTTTTTTTTTTCTGTTGAAAAACACAATATGTTATAACCATTATTTTCCTGTCACAACTCATTCTCTCCATCCTCTCCACCCAAACACTCTACCAACTCCATGCCTTCTTGCTTTCTCTATTTAGAAAACAGGCAACAAATAAATCATAAATAAGGGAAAGTATGTACAAGAAATACACACAAACATTAACACTGGCAAAAGGCTAGCAAGACAAGGAAGAAAGAAGAAAGAAAGAAAGAAAGAAAGAAGAAGAAAGAAAGAAAGAAAGAAAGAAAGAAAGAAAAGAAAAGAAAGAGGGAGGGAAGGGAGAGAGGAGAGAGAGAGAGAGAGAGAGAGAGAGAGAGAGAGAGAGAGAGAGAAAGCCCAAACTAAAGAAGCCCAAACTAAGCAATATGGAAAAAAATGTCTACACTAATACTATTTAGTTCGTTTTCTTATTGGTTGTCTACTTCTGGGCATGGACTCTGTTCGTAAATGTGGTAAATATGCCAAGTACAACTACATTAGAGGGAATTATTTTTCTTTTGTAAACTGATACCAACTCAAGATGAGTTCTGGATTCAGGATGAAAGCCTCTCTATCCAATACTCATTCCTGAGATCCTATCTTGTGCATGCTTTGCACTCTATAAATTTATATGTACCTCAGTCCTGTTGTGTCTGGAATACAATACTTCTTTGGATTTATTCATTCCCTCTGGGTCCTACAATGTTTCCTTCTCTTCCAGAAAGCACCTTGATCCCTTATGGAAGGGATGTGATGAAAAAAATCACATTTCAAACAGAGTGTTTCAAGACATCACTGTCACTGCATATGGCCCAATTTGGATTCTTTATGTTTGTTTGCATAAAGTTCAAGAGGAGGTTTCTCTGTCAATTGATATGATGATGACAATTTGTTCAGGGCTACAAAAAATGTCACTGGAGTCACTTTATTGCTGTGTGCCTTTAACAGAATAACATTTCTTTTTCGCCTAGGTCCATAGCATATTTGTTTTGCAAGGGTATTGTACACCTGGGTAGCATCTTGCATGTGTTTCATTCCATGAAGTGAATCTTAAAACCAATATAATTATGCAGGATTTTATGTGTGTTTGTGGTTACCTTTCTTCTTTGATAGTGACCAGAGTAGTGGTCACCTCCATGAATTCTTATCAGAAAAGCTGAAGACTCTAGTTAGGTATCAGATTAAATTCATCATGTATAATAAGAAATGAAACATGTTGTATTTGGAAATATGGCCTTACTATTTATTTGCAGAGAGAAACCAATAGCTTTGACAATAGCTCAAGATATGGTTTCCAAGGGGGTCCTTCTACCAAATTCAACTAGACATAATCTAGTCTTGCTAATGAATGCTTCACTTGGCAGTAAAAATTGTACAGTTGTGACTTTTTTCTTCCCCAGTATTTGGTAAGTCCATTTAGATTTCCTTAAATGTATATAAATTTTAAGAAACTTCTACAACTATAGGTTTGCAATAACCACTAAAATGTTCCATATTGTTAGCTATCATTCCCTATATTCCTTTCCTCATCCTCTCTTCCATCCCATCATCCTGCTACATTCTATCTATATCTGTATTACTTACTTACTTTATTTACCCTTTCCTAGGAATTTGCTCCTATCCACTAGTCCCTTACTCTATACCTTGCCACTGTGGTTATAAGGAATGTTGCATGCTTATCAAAGGTGTGAAAGCTAGCATCCACATATCCACATATATGCAAATATTCATCTTTTGGCATCTGAGTTGGCTCATATAATATGAGTTTTAGTTACTCTATCCACTTATCTTAAATTTCATAATTTCCTTTGTTTAACAGCTGGATAATATTCCATCGTGTAAATATTTTTAATATTCTATTTATCCACCAATAAAAAAACTTGACTGTTTCCAATTTCTGGCTATTATGAATACAGAATGAATATGAAGGAACAAATATCTCTGTATGAGGATGTAGAATCCTTTAAATATATGCCCAAGTATGGTGTAGCGGGATCTTCTATTTCCATCTTCTTGAGAAACATATGCTTTTCTCATTTTTGACTGAGTTATTCATTTTGTAACCATTAAACTATTCAATCTCACTGTATATATTTGATGCAAAGTCATTTCTAAATGTAAAGTTTGAAAGTTTCCTGACATTCTATAGATTATTTTATTTTGTTGCAGACTTCCTTTACCATGTAGAAACTTGTAAGGCAAAGTAATTCTATTTGAACTCTTTTGCTTCCATTTTCCTTTGTGGAGGTATTATCTGAAAGATCATTGCCCAGAGCAAATTCAAGTAACTCTATGTTTCTTTCTCAAGGGTATTTATTAACCTGAAATAGATGAAAGTCTTATTTCCTACTTTTTTACGTGGTTGTCAAGGACTTCAACATCATTTATTGGAAACATAATATTTGTTACTCAGATATATATGTGTAGATTTATTTCTAGTCTTTCTATTTTATATTATGTTATTATTTGTTTTTAATATATTCATCATGCTGCTTTAATTTCAGTAGTAGTATGTTTATAGATCATCTATTCATATATTTCATAATATGTTTGTAGTGTATTTATAGATCACATATTGGTATATTTCTCGTTTTTAGTTTGCTGAAAATTGTTCTTCTTTTTATGCTTCTATAAAATTTATAAAGGATAGTTTTATACCTTGCTGAAATATATATCATTGAACTTAGATAGGGAAATAATTTTATTCTATATATTGCTGTGAGCAGTTTGGATAATTTAACAATACAAACCTGAAAATGTATAAATTCAGTATTTTATGATTCATTTCTTCCCTCTTTTTTCAACAATTTTCATACAAGAGAATATAAATTAGTACTAGTACTGTCATGTTATATGAATTCATTGATATTTAGCAATTAATTTAAAATAATTTGTAAAAAAAACAATTAATTCTTACAATAATTTGTTACAATGAAAATAATTATAATTTTAATATAATGAAATACTTATAAATCATTAATGATTAACTTACATTGAATTATTAAAATAATTAATCAAATAAATAAAAAAACTATCTTTTGAATCAAAACTCTACTTCTGGTTACATATTATGAAGAAATTTAAACAAAACACTAAGGATGTATCTGGGTCTAGGAGATGGTTCAGCAATTATAGTTATGTAAGGTATTCAAGAGCACTAAAGCTTGTTTTACATCACACTTACCAAGCACCTCACAAAAAACTGTAATTCTAGTAGCCAAAGATTAAAATTTTGCCTCTGCCCTGCAGAGGCACTTGCATATGTTTGTGTTTGGCCTCCATAGTCACACTCCTGGCCACACACACTAAGAAAAATGAAATAAAGCTTTATAAATAAAGGCATATTTTCTTTCTTATGTTCATATTCATTACAGAAAATATATGGAACAGGCTTACATGTTTATCAATTAATGAATGGAAAAACAAAATATGCCATATCTACATGATGGTTTCTTTTTTCACCTTTAACAATAATGACAATATCATTTGCAACAATGTAGATGGGCCTGGGAGTTTGTACTAAATTAAATAATACAACAGAATAACAAATAATACTGTTTTCACTTATATAAAGAATCTAAAAAGATTGAATTTGCAAAAGCAAAGACTATCATAGTTTTTTGGCTTTGGGAAATGTTCACGCAGTTTCATCTAAAAGGATTAAATCCAGGGATCTATTTGTTGGGAGTCAGTTCTAACGCTTTGACTCAATTCAACTCCCAAAGCCGTGCTTTCAGACCTGAGGGTCCCTGCATCCAGCTGGCTTCGATTGGTAATAAAGAATTGTCCTACAGCTAATGGCTGGGCAGGGGGACAGAGGTGGGACTTGTAGATTTCTCTTGCAAGGTGAGAGAGAGAGAGAGAGAGAGAGAGAGAGAGAGAGAGAGAGAGGAAGAGAAGAGGGGAGGGGGAGGGGGAAGGGGGAGGGGGCAGAGGGGAGAGGGGAGAGAGGGGAGAGGGGAGAGGGGAGAGGGAGGAGAGGGGAGAGGGGAGAGGGGAGAGGGGAGAGGGGAGGGGAGAGGGAGAGAGGGGAGAGGGGAGAGGGGAGAGAGGGGAGAGGGGAGAGGGGGGAGAGGGGAGAGGG
Organism: Mastomys natalensis; assembly: GCA_021653895.1. Taxonomy (NCBI): domain Eukaryota; kingdom Metazoa; phylum Chordata; class Mammalia; order Rodentia; family Muridae; genus Mastomys; species Mastomys natalensis. Next base: position 82,371 of record JAJTUV010002782.1, read on the forward strand.
GAGAGGGGAGACGAGAGAGGGGAGAGGGGAGAGGGGGGGAGAGGGGAGAGGGGAGAGGGGAGACGGGAGAGGGGAGAGGGAGAGGGAAGATGGGAGAGGGGAGAGGGGGGAGAGGGGAGAGGGGAGAGGGGAGACGGGAGAGGGGAGAGGGGAGAGGGAAGATGGAGGGAGGGGAGAGGGAAGATGGAGAGGGGAGAAGAGAAGAGACAGAGAACCAGGGAAGCAGAAAAATAAACCATAAAGACCCGCCAGTATGTAAGAGACCGGAAAAGTGATCTTAGGAGCCACTTTTCTGATTGGGTCTAGTATAGCATAAATGAAATACATATTGTATAAGATGTTAACTCAGGAATACTGGAGGGGAATCCTTGCTAGCTTCAGGGAGGGTTAGAAGTGCCCAGTCACTGAGGTAGTCAAGGAATATCAAAATTAGTTTGTGTACATCATTCATGTTTGAATCCAGAGAGCTCTTGGGTGGGTGTAGTACATGCAACCCACCAGGAGACAATTCTGGGTCAGAAATTTTGACTGTGTGTTAGTAAGTAACCAATTCTCAATGTTGAGGCCCTGTCTAGAGTAGGTGGGCTCTGTTAGTTCCCTCTCCCCAGTGTTGTATCTTTTGGCTGAGTACTGAGACTGTCTCACCTCTTGGATCTCTGGTAATTTCTAGAGGGTCCCTCACCTCCCACATTATTTCATTCATTCTCTTAGGTCTCTGTCCTGTCCCCCTCCCCCACATACCTGATCCTTTTCCCCTTTTCCTGTCCCCTTTCTCCTCTCCCTCCCAAGTCCCTCCCTTTCTCTATCTTCTGTGATTATTTCCTTCTCCTTCTAAGTGAGACTGAAGCATCTTCATTTGGGTTTTTCTGCTTGTTACACTTCTCACCGTCTCAGGGCTGTATCCTAGGTATTCTGTACTTTTTGGCTGATAGCCACTTATCAGTGATGGTTTAAATATCCATTTTCGCTTCAGTTTTGCTTTATGAGCCTGTGCTTTATTCTTCAGTATTGTGGATTAAATATATCCTGATAGGTTCTGAAGAGTATAGCATCACTATACCCTACCTTGAATGCAATCATATTAGTCAGAGCTCTGACTGTCATAAGTGTGCAAATCTGAAGTAGCATTCTTATTGTGAGGCACTGACATCTTTCCACCGTTATAAACTTCATACCTGACTTTTAGTCATGCACCATAATGACCACTTTCTCTGAAAGTTTCAGTGATCTAACAGAGATTCATCTATCTTGATTTTATATTAGTTCTCTGAGATTTTTATACAGTGTGTTTCATCATACTCCTTATCCTCTCCCTCGTGGGTAACAGATTTTTAAGTGAAGCTAAAGATGATTGCCAGGTTAACATCTTATAAAATTATTAAACCAGAGAGTCGTGTAGTGTTAACAGAATCCTGTTTCATATTTCCTATTCTCATGTTTAATAATTTTGTTGCCAACAATACAATTCTATAGCATAAGTAAATATTAAGGGAATAAGATACATTTGGTTTATCCTACTAGGGTCCTACATACAGTCAAGGTGTCACATCTGTTGGTGGCCATCTGGCTGGCAATTGTAAGGTGATGCTAGGCATTCATTGAAGGAGACAAGTAGAAAACTGAATGTGACATGTGTAAAGTCAAGGACTTAAAATACACCTATTCATTTCTTCCTGTGTCCCAAGGATAGAAATTGGTGAAATGATCATATAATTAATATTAGATTTAACTCCTGTGCCTTACTATAGTTTCTGTATAATTTTGAGAACAAATTCTAAATTGTGAAGAAGAAATTATTTATCTTTATGTCCTTAAGTTTGAAAACCCATGGTTATAGAACTTTCTGCTTGGTAGTGACTAATTTTATTTCACTTGTGTATTATTATTGTTTGATTGTTGATGGAAGGGGTGGGTGGGATGCCTTCTATAAAGTTAGCCAAAAGCAGACACTTGACAACATCATGTGAGTCACTACATGGACTATGGCAGATGCGTAAACAGAAGGAGAAACAGAAACATTTTGTTGTATTGAAATTTATAGCCTGAAGAGTCAAAGTCTCAAGACAGACTATAAACTTCCATGTAGGGTAGAAAGCTTTGTCCCCTGTCAATGACTTCCACCTTTGTTTTGTAAGCCTGCATGACCAAAATGCTGTATAGAGTTTAGTTAGCTCTCCCTCCTTAATAACAAAGTGATAACCTGAATAAATTGGGTGAATTTAGGCTTCAAGACTATAAAATGTGTGTTTTATATAATCTAAAATATTTCCAATAATGAATTAGCAAGCATTCTTATAATAATAATAATAATAATAATAATAATAACAAGTTCCCCAAATTAAATATCTCAATTATTAAATGAAAATATATAAAGCACAGAAGGAAATTAGTCATGTTACTTTGATAATAAAGATCTTAAAATCAATGGCTTCCTTAGATTTTCCAATACTTACTTTGGTAATTTGTTAAAAACTTTTTTTAAAAAATTCACTTATTGTTTTTTGTTGTTGTTTTAAGTTTCCTGAAACTATTCATCAAAGCTTTGCAGTTCCAGCTCTGCGGTGCCATCTTATGGAAATAGTTTGCATAGCCATTTAATATTGTCTGGCAGAGTAATCATTGTTCTAACAGATTTGATGCAAATAGCATCCCTGCCTATGCTTTGAAAATGGAAGCAATTAAACTGATGCCAAGAGCACTATTTTTTTCTCCTCTTTGTTGTTGCTTATCTAAAATTTTCTTATCGTAGCAACTGTATGATTTTTTAGGCACTCAAAATTATGTACTAAGATCTGAAATTCTCAATACACACATCGAAGCAAGGCTAGAAAGGAAGAATGAAGCTGTTGAACAGGGAAACGAGACAGCAGTAAAAGATCACAGTACAGCTGGTGTTTGTTGGCAAGAGTTTCCACTTCAAAATTTGCAACAGTTCAAATGCCTCTATTATTATTGGTGCTTTTCCCTGATCATGTTCACCAGGAATGGGAAAAAAAATACAACACAATTGAAGTTTGTAAAAACTCAGAGAAATAAACTGTGAAATTCTCCTTAGAGTGCATACATTTAGATATTTCTTCTTTCAAGTGTGTTTCTTTAACTGAACAGCATATAATACTTAATCTCTATGTGGGGACATAAAGATAGAATTTTTTAATGTTTCTGTCAACAAAAGATGTTGTCAAGACCCACACTCCAACAGACAGAATGATTTACCAATCTTCTAGAAAAAATGCAATTTAGTAGTGACTTCTAAATGATCTCAAAACTAATGTCTGCTTTTATTTAGCTTTGTATTGTGGCTATAGAATATACTAAAAAACCCAAAATGTATGTGGATGCAAAATCTTTGAACTTCGTAGTATTTTGAACAATATTACTCAATACAATACTAACATAGTTACAAAATGTTTACTTAAAAGTACCAACTACTGCTGAATACCTTGACTATGTCTGCAGAAATAACTTAGAAAAGGGAAAAGATAAAAAATACATGGGACAGCAAATCCTACCTTATGATGTGTTAATTTTATCAAACACTTTATGCTGTCTGGAAAAGAAGACTCAGCTCCTGTATATACTCATGAGCAACACATGGCTTTTAAATGTCTTACTGATCATCCATGAATGGAGAAGCTGATGAATTTTTATCTAATAACTTGTAGAGTTATATATATTCAGAATTTCTGCCATCTGTGTTAACAATACTTAGTTTTGATTCTTGGATCATCTTCATTTTTCTCATAAAATCATGAAAATGGTAATACCTTTAAAAGCCTTGTCTCTAAGGACTGATTCTATATTTCAGAGATTCTCTGGTATGTTAGTTATGGAAAACTTAGGAAAGTTTTCCTTTAAATAACAAATTGTGCCAGATATGGGAACACATTTTTTTGCAATGATAGTAAGAGAATAATTCAATTTAAGACCAGTATGGACTAAAATTTACACACATCACACACACACACACACACACACACACACACACATACACAGAGAGAGAGAGAGAGAGGGAGAGAGAGAGAGAACAGACAGACACATACAACATCATTTACTCTTGTGTCTGTGCCACGTCCTCTGTATATATTTTATGGCTATCAGCTGGGTGTTTTGTGGGTCATCTAACAATGAAGGGGATGTATCTCTAACTCTTTTGCCTGGTTTTCCAACTCTTTTCTTCTTTTCTGGTGCCTTCTATAGCCTCTCTGTATGTGAGCCTTTGCCTTGTCGTCAGTCTTCTTTTGTGGTGTTTAGTTTTTATCTTTTGGAAGCCTGGTCCTTTCTGAAGGGATGTGGAGGTGGAGTGGATTCAGAAGAAATGAATTGGAGAGACCTGGAAGGAGAGGAGAGAGAGGGAACTGGTCAGAGGTATTGCATGTGAAAAGAATCTCTCTTCAGTAATTAAAAACAGGAGTCTAAGAATTAAAACTTTTGTTTAGGTACAATAGTTATAGGTAATCAGAATTTGACTATGACCACAAGAATCAATATTTAAAAAATATTTTCTGTTTATGTATTTAATTTCTATATCATTGATTATATATTTATTATGTATATCTTATTTATCTATTTACCTATCATCTATCTATGTATCATGTATCTATCTATATTATAACTTAAAGATAAAAAAGCATAATGACATAACCATGAGTCTGCTACTTAAGAAAAAAAAGGTTGAGATGTTTACCTTCTATTAATTTTTCAAAAAGTAATGTAAAACTGATCCAACCTCAGGAAAATGACATGTTTTTTCTATGCCAAAATAATTTTGAAAACAAACAACAAGACAACTGGAAGTAACACACGGGCAATGATGGGTTCCAGCATTCTGTTTCTAATTGGCTACTTCCATATTTGCTGTTTTCCTCAAATGTGAATCATTGGGGAAGAAGAAAACAAGATACATGATTTCTTGGCTGAGAAAAAAATGCTTCATTACATAATTCTAACTGTGGTTTCTATTTTGAACACTGAGAACTCAACAGCAAAAACAAAGTTTTATATTGTGTAGCTATGGGCATTTATATAACCATGTGCATTCAAAATGTTAAGATGCTAATATTCAACTTACCCATTTGTGAGGTTCTACTTGCTCAAACATTTCAAAAGTCTGTGTCAAACACAGATTGACTATTATCAATAAAAATGTAATCAATATCAATATATATTTTTCCTGGGGAATGAAACAAATAAAGTATCAGTAAGCACAGGGCACAGTAATTATTCCAGCAAAAAATCATATCAATTTTTGAATTACATTCTATAGTACAAATACCTGTGAGCTATTCTATATGGTTATTAACACAGGTTTTGGTAAAAACAACCATTAAATTTGTAGTTATTATATGTTCATAAAATATGTATTCCTTCTTAATTTACTGCTAGAGTTTACAGGAACCAACATAGACTTATCTATTTATACAGATGAGTTTAAAAGAACAATTCAAATTTTGATAAGCAAAAGTTATTTGGTGAAAAGAATTTGAAATTCCAATATTAAGAGAAAAATGTTTGACTCTAAATTCATCAAAATCAGTTGATTTTAAGCCAATGAGGTCTTATTAGAGACTGAAAACAAAATATTGTCATTTCCCTATATGTGGCAATAACACTGAAAAAAGTCCAGAGATTTAGGGCATTCACATTAATACACCTGAAATAATACTTGCCCCTAGAACAAATTACAGAACAACACATGAATTATATAGGATTTAATGAAAAATTTAGGAACATTATAAAGTGACTTGCCATTAATTTAAATAAACATATACAACATATTTTCATGGAAATATTTGAGATTGTACTGGAAATTTTTAACTAAACATTTGAAACACTTAATAGTATTGCATCTTTGAAAATATACAATATAAAATATACATATTTAATGTCATCAAGTATTTTTAAACTGATTTATAGATTTGACATAATATAATTTCTAGATATATATATATATATATATATATATATATATATATATATATATAATTTTTATAGAAATGTAAAATGAAGTAATGATGAACACATAAAACTTGTATAGGAGGATCTAGCAAGATCTTGAGACTTTGTAGCTATACACCTTAAAGAAGCCTTCTCAGTCATGTATGGATTGAATTATTGGAGATTTATTTTTCCTTATTGCTAAACTGTGAAATTAGAGGGTGTTTTTACATGCATCCTTCTCTATTGTGTAGCAATTTTAACTATAGTAAACTTTTAACTATAGTAAAAATTTTAACTATAGTAAAAGTGTAGTGTATCTTAAAAAAAAAACATATATTTTCAACCCACCTTCATTGGGCATAGGTGAATAATATTCACCTTTTAAAAGAAAAAGTTCAAGGAACCCCTGCCCACCCAGTGGCAAAGGTTTCTTCTGGTCTGCCTATGTGCCCTGAGCAGACCTTGGACTCCAGCTCTGCACCCAATCCCACAACACCCAGAGGAGGCTGGACTCAGAGGAGCACTAAAATGCCCAGGATCATAGGTGAGGAAGCCACAACAGAGGCCCCAAACAGGGAGTAAATGGGATCCAGGGCATCCAGGGTCACAGAAATCCCTGCCAGGCTTGTGGCATAGCTTCCTTCTGGTCTGCACCAGTACCCTGAACAGACATTGGGTGCCAGCTCTTCACTCAATCCCACAACACCCAGAGGAGGCTGGACTCCTAGAAGTTCTATCATGACCAGGAACATAGGAACATAGGGTCACAGAATCTCAGGAGCTTGGTCACACCAGGATTTCAGGATCCCAGAGGCAGCCTGACTCCCAGGAGCTCTTACACCCAGGATTTCAGGATCACGGGATCATAGAGACAGCTGGATGCTGAGCAGTTCTGATACAACAACAATAACAGGAGAGACAGGTTCCAGTCAAAGACAATGAGTGCAGGTAGCACTAAAGATAACCAGATGGCGAAAGGCAAACACAAGAACATAAGCAACAGAAAGCAAGGTTACTTGGCATCATCAGAACCCAGTTGTCCCACTATAGGAAGTCCGGGATACCCAACCACACCAGAAAAGCAATATTCTGATTTAAAATCACTTCTCATGATGATGATAGAGGACTTTAAGAAGGACATAAACAACTCTCTTAAAGATATACAAGAGAACACAGGTAAACAGGAAGAAGACCTTAAAGAGGAAACACAAAAATCACTTAAAGAATTACAAGAAAACACAACCAAACAAGTGAAGGAATTGAACAAAACCATCCAGGATCTAAAAATGGAAGTAGAGACAATAAAGAAATCACAAAGGGAGATTAGGGTTAGGGTTAGGGTTAGCTATAAAACCTAGGAAAGGGATCAGGAGTCATAGATGCAAGGATCATCAACCAAATACAAGAGACAGAAGAGAGAATCTCAGATGCAGTAGATACCATAGAAAACATTGACACAACTGTCAAATAAAACGCAAAATGGAAAAAGCTCCTAACCCAAAATATCCAGGAAATAGAGGACACAATGAGAAGGCCAAACTTAAGGATAATAGGTATAGAAAAGAGCAAAGATTCCAACTTAAAGGTCCAATAAATATCTTGAACAAAATTATAGAAGAAAACTTCCCTAACCTAAAGAAAGAGGTGGCCATGAACATACAAAAAGTCTACAGGACTCCAAAAAGACTAGGCCAGAAAGAAATTACTCCCATCACATAATAATAAAAGCACAAAATACACAAATCAAAGAAAGAATATTAAAAACAGTTAGGGAAAAAAATCAAGTAACTTATAAAGTCAGACCTATCAGAATTATACCAGACTTCTCACCAGAGATTATAAAAGCCAGAAGAACCTGGACTAATGTCATACAGACCCTAAGAGAAGACAAATGCCAGCCCAGAGTACTATATCCAGCAAAACTTTCAATTACCATAGATGGAGAAACCAAGATATTCCATGAAAAAAAAAAACAAATTTACACAATATCTTCCCATAAATTCAGCCCAACAAAGAATAATAGCTGGAAAACTCCAACAGAAGGAGGGAAACTATACCCTAGAAATAGCAAGAAAAGTAATCTTCTTCCATCAAACCCAAAAGAACATGGGCACACAAACATAATATTCTACCTCTAATAGGAAAAATAATGAGAAGCAACAATGACTTTTTCTTATTTTTTTTAACATGAATGGACTCAGTTCCCCAATAAAAAGACATAGACTAATGGACTGGATACATAAACAGAACCCATCATTTTGCTGCATACAGTAAACACACATCAGTGATGAAGACAGATACTACCTTAGAGTAAAAGCCTGGAAAACAATTTTCCAAGCAAATGGTCCCAATAAACAAACTGGAGTAGCCATTCCAATATTGAATAAAATCGAATTTCAACCAAAAGTTATTTAAAGAGATAAGGAAGGATACTTCATATGAGTCAAAGGAAAAGTCTATCAAGATGAACTTTCAATTCTGAACATCTATGCTCCAAATGCAAAGGCACCCAAATTCATAAAAGAAACTTTACCATAGCTCAAAGCACACTTTCACCACACACAATAATAGTGGGAGACTTCAACACCCCACTCTCTGTAGTGGACAGATCATGAAAACAGAAACTAAACAGAAACACAGTGAAACAAAGAGAAGTGATGAACCAAATGGATGCAATAGATATCTGTAGAACATTTCATCCTAAAACAAAAGAATATATACTTTTTTCTCAGCACCTCATGTGGTACCTTCTCCAAAATTGACCATATAATTGATCACAAAACAGGCCTCAACAGATAAAAGAAGACTCAAATAATTCCATGCTTCCTATCAGAGCATCATGGACTAAATCTGGTCTTCAATATATATATATATGATAACAATGGAAAGCCCACATACATGTGGAAACTTAACAAAGCTCTGCTCAAAGATAACTTGGTCGAGGAAGAAATAAATAAATTAAAAATTGTTTAGAATTTAATCGAAATGAAGGCACATTGTACCAAAACTTGTGGGACACAATGAAAGCAGTGCTAAGAGAAAAAGTCACAGCTCTAAGTGCTTACAAAAAGAAACGAGAGAGAGCATACACTAGCAACTTGACAGTACACCTGAAAGCTCTAGAACAAAAAGAAGCAAATATTCCCAAGAGGAGTAGACAGCAGGGAATAATCAAATTCAGAGATAAAGTCAACCAAGTAGAAACAAAAAGAACTATACAAAAAATTAACAAAACCAGGATCTAGTTCTTTGAGAAAATCAACAAATAGATAAACCTTTAGTCAGACTAACCAGAGGGCATAGAGACAGAATCCAAATGAATAAAATCAGAACAGATAAATTAAAAAAAATCATTAGATCATATTAAAAAGCCTATCCTCAACAAAACAGGAATGTCTGGATGAAATGGACAACTTTCTAGACAAATACCAGGTACAAAAGTTAAATCAGAAGTAGATAAACCATCTAAACATTACCATAACCCCTAAAGAAATAACAGCATTCATTATAATTCTCTCCAAAAAAAAAAAAAAGCCCAGGACCAGATGGTTTTAGTGCCAAATCCTATCAGACCTTGAAAGAAGACCTACTACCAATTCTCTTCAAATTATTCCACAAAATAGAAACAGAAAGAACACTACCCAGTTTATACTATAAAGCCACAATTACACTCATATCTAAACCACAAAAAAATAAAAACAACAAAAAAAGAGAACTTCAGACCAATTTCATTTATGAATACACAACATAAAAATACTCAATAAAATTCTTGCAAATCCATTTCAAGAACACATCAAAACAATCATCCATCATGATCAAGTAGGCTTTATCCCAGAAATGCAGGGATGGTTCAATAAATGGAAATCCATTAATGTAATCTACTATATAATCAAGTTCAAAGAACAAAAACACATGATGATCCTACTAGATGCTGAGAAAGCATTTGACAAAATTCAACACCCCAGCCAGGCAGTGGTGGTGCACACCTTTAATCCCAGGACTTAGGAGGCAGAGACAGGCGGATTTCTGAGTTCGAGGCCAGCCTGGTCTACAGAGTGAGTTCCAGGATAGCCCTGGCTACACAGAGAAACCCTGTCTTGAAAAACAAAAAACAAAAACAAAAACAAACAAAAAAAATTCAACACCCCTTCATGGTAAAAGTCTTGGAGAGATCAGGAATTCCAGACCCATACTTAAGCATAGTAAAAGCAATATAGAGCAAACCATTAGCCAACATCAAACTAAATGGAGGGAAACTTGAAGCAATCCCACTAAAATCAGGGACTAGACAAGGCTGCCCACTCTCTCTCTATTCAATATAGTACTGGAAGTCCTAGCCAGAAAAACTAGACAACAAAAGGAGGTCAAAGGGATACAAATTGGAAAGGGAGAAGTCACAATATCACTATATGCAGATGATAAGATAGTGTACTTAAGTGACCCCAAAACTTCCACCAGAGAACACATAAACCTGATAACCAACTTCTGCAAAGAGGCTGGATATAAAATTACTCAAACAAATCAGTAGTCTACATCTACTCAAAGGATAAATAGGCTGAGCAAAAAATTAGGGAAACTATACCCTTAAGAATAGTCACAAATTTTTGGTTGTGGGCCTACCCTTCAACGGCTGAGCCATCTCTCCAGCCCAGGCTATAAGCTACTGTAAACAGGCAGCTTCTGTGGAAATTTACCAGCCTGAGTAGTCATAGATCTTATAAATAGGCAGCCTCGGCAGACAGTACCAACTTAGACAAGGATAAGTGAATCATAGACAGAGTCATAGTGACCTGTTCCCTGAACTTTCACCCAGCTGATACCCTGTTCTGAATAGTATCTGTACTCCCCCTGAACACCTATGCTCTGGTGTCATTCCCTTCCCCACATCCTGCCTTTTTGTGTTTATAAATCCTGTGTGAATGAGTACATTACAATCTGATTTAAATAATTAAATAAATTAAAACAAACAAACAAACAAAGAATAGTCACAAATTATACAAAATACCTTGGAGTGAGTCTAACCAAGTAAGAGAAAGATCTGTATGACAAGAATTTCAAGTCTCTGAAAAAAGAAATCGAAGATCTCAGAAGATGGAAAAATCACCCATGTTCATGGATTATCAGGATTAATATAATAAAAATGGCTATCTTGCTAAAAGTAATCTATAGATTCAGTGCAATCCTCATCAAAATTCCAAGCTAATTTTTCATAGAGTTAGAAAGAGCAATTTGCAAATTCATTTGGAATAATCAAAAACTCAAGACAGCAATAACTAGCCTCAACAATTAAAGAACTAGAAAAATCACCATCCCTGACCTAAAGCTGTACTATAGAGCAGTAGTGATAAAACTGCATGGTATTGGTACAGAACAAGCAGGAAGATCAAAGGAATAAAATTGAAGACCCAGAAATGAACCCACACACCTATGGTCTCTTGATCTTTGACAAAGAAGCTAAAATCATCCAGTGGAAAAAAAGACAGCATTTTCAACAAATTGTGCTGGTTCAACTGGAGATCAGCATGCAGAATAATACAAATCGATTCATTCTTATCTCCTTGTACAAAGCTCAAGCCCAAGTGGATCAAGGACCTCCCACATAAAACCAGATATACTGAAACTAATAGGAGAGTGGGGAAGAGACTTGAGTACATTGTCACAGGGAAAAAGTTCCTGAACAGAACACCAATGACTTATGATTTTGAGATCAAGTATTGACAAATGGAGCCTCATAAAATTGCAAAGCTTCTGAAAGGCAAAGGACACTCTTAATAGGACAAAATGGCAAACAACAGATTGGGAAAATAAATTTAACCATCTACATCTGATAGAGGACTAATATCTAATATATACAATCAACTCAAGAAATTAGACTCCAGATAATCAAATAACTCTATTAAGAAATGGGGAACAGAGGTAAACAAAGAATTCTCAGCTGAGGAAACTCAAATGGCTGAAACGCAGCTAAAGAAATTTTCAGTATCTCTAGTCATCAGGGAAATGCTAATCAAAACAACCCTGAGATTCCACCTCACACCAGTCAGAATGGCTGAGATCAAAATCTCAGGGGATAACAGACGGTACTGAGGACGTGGAGAAAGAACACTCCTCCATTTTTTGGCATGTTTGTAAGCTGATACAACCACACTGGAAATCATTCTCTCAGTTCCTCAGAAATTTGGACATTGTATTACCTGAGCACCCAGCAATACTACTTCTGACCAAATACCCAAAAGATGTTCCAACATATAAGAAAGACACATGTGCCACTATGTTCATAGTAGACTTATGTTTAATAATCAGAAGCTGGAAAGAACCCAGTTGTTCTTCAACAGAGGAATGGATACAGAAAATGTGGTATATTTACACAATGGAGTATTACTCAGCAATTAAGAATTCATGAAAATCTTAGGTAAATGGATGGATGTAGAAAATTTGATCCTGAGTGAAGTAACCCAATCACAAAAGAACACACCTGGTATGCACTCATTGATGAATGGATATTAGCCCAAAAGCTCAAAATATGCAAGATACAACTCTAAGACCACATGAAGCTCAAGAAGGAAGACCAAAGTGGGTTTTCTTTGGTCCTTCTAAAGAAGGAATAACAAAATAATCACAGGAGGAAATATGGAGGTAAAGTTTGGAGCAGAGACTGAGGTAAAGGCCATCCAAAGATTTCCCAACCTGAGGATTCATCCTGTGTGCAGTCACAAAATGCAGATACTGTTGTGGATGCCAGGAAGGCATGTTGACAGGAACCTGGTATAGTTCTCTCCTGAGAGGCTTTGCTAGAGCCTGATGTATACAGAGGTGGATGCTCGAAGCCAACCATTGAACAGACCACAGGCTTCAAATGGAGGAGTGAGAGAGAGTACTGAAGGAGCTGAAGAGTTTTTTTGCCCCATGGGAAAGTGACAATACCAACCAACCAGAGTTCCCAGGGTCTAAACTGCCAGCCTGCAAACACACATAGAGGACCCATGGCTCTAGCAGTATATGTAGTCGAGGATGGCCTTGTTGGGCACAGGTGGGAGAGGAGGCCCTTGGTCACATGAAGAGTAGATGTCCCAATGTGGGGTAATGTGAGGGCTCGAGGTGGGTGGGGGGCATACCCTCTAGAAGCAGGAGAAGGGGGGATGGGATAGTCAGCTTCTAGGGGGAATGGGGAAAGAGGATAGCATCTTAAATGTTAATAAATAAAATATTCAAAAAAAAAAGAAAGAAAAAGTGTATAACATGCATAGATTTAACAACAGTAAATGTAATCATATTTTAGCATAGGTACTAGTATTTATAAGCCCATAGTATAAATAAGCACATTAGTCATAAAATTTAAAGAAGCAAATACTTTGAGCATACTCAAACATTAAGCATAATATACAAACAATGTACAAAGATAATTCTAAGCACAAATAGCCAAACAAATTTTTTTCCGAGTCTACTTATTTAAACTTTTAACCTAATCAAACTGAAGTAAGTTTTGAATATCTATGTAATGGTTATCCTTGATGAAAGGAGAACAGAAATATTAGACAACAGAAGTAGTCATGACCAGGTCCATTGTGCTACTAGTAAGGTCTATGTCTAACCTACATTTTTATAGTACAGATTTGTTTCATATTAATAAATCAAGTTCTATAATTATTTATAAAATTTCACTATGTACAAACTAATTCAAGACACTTTAAAAATTTCAGCCTATAAACAATAAGAAAAAAATCTAAGGTAAAAGCTATAGCAGGAATAGCATTAAACTAAGGTATCATATCAATTAGATAAAATCACATTTACTACCATAGGTTAAGCATGGAAACATTTAAGGTCTTATTTAAAGTAGGTAAGAGACTGGTGATTAAATCAGTAATACAGCTCCTACACAGTATATATTAAAAAAAAATGATTACTCTCCAATACTCTAAAAAATTACTCTATGAAAGCAATATATATATTGCTACTGTTAACAAATAATTGAAAGAGTTAAACAATTTTTTAAAAATGTGAAAACATATCAAAATAAGAGGTTGATGTGGATGTCAGGATGTGCATGCTGACAGGAGTCTGATATAGCTGTCTCCTTAGAAGTCTGCAAGAGTCTGACATATTCAGAGGCAGATGCTCACAACTAATCATTAAACTGATCATGGGGTTCCCAATGGAGAAGATAGAGTGAAGGCTGAGAAGGAGTTGAGAGGATTGAGGACACCATGAGGAAAGCAACAATCCCAACCAACCAGAGCCCCCAGGGTCTAAACCACAGCCTGGGGCGCTTAGGGAGGGACCCATGGCTCCAGCTATATATGCAAGGGAGCTATATATAAGTGGGAGAAGAGATCCTTGGTCCCATGAAGGCTGGACGTCGTGGGGGGTGGATATTTGAGGATGGGGAGGTGAGGTATGGGGGAGGGGGGTGGGGGTACACCATCATAGAGGCAGGAGAAGGGGGGAAGGGATAGTGAGTTCCTGGGAGGGGGGGGGAAATGGGGTAAGGAGAGAACATCTGAAAATGTAAATAAAATTTCCAATAAAAAAAAAATTGCATATTCCATAGAATTATGACAGTTAAGTTCATAAAACATATATAAACATTGTAATACAATTTAATAGAACAAATCAATTACTTAGAAACTAAGGGGAGTAGTAAATTGATCTTCAATTTTGAGTAATCAAAAAATATCTGTGAAACTGGGAACACATAGAAAATACACACAGACAATGAGCATATATTGAAAGGTTATTATACTCAGTAAAAGCAGAAGAAAACATTATTTTAAATATTCCTGGCACCATACTAAAATAGTCATCAGAGTATTTTCCAATATGGAACTGGCAATAAGGTACAAGTACCAAGTGGCCTAACTTATCCTCCTTCTAGCTCAAGCTTTCAAATTACAGTTCCATGAATAAATTAATGTTTACGTACACTCTTTCTAATTCATGGAGTATAGTTTGCATTCACCATTCTACCTTTTAATTCTGCTTTTCTTGTTCTTTTTTACTTTTTTTTTTTGTAAATTCTCCAGTAGACAGTGATCCTGGTCATATATCCCCTACACCCTCCCTCATGCTGTGTCTCCCTTCTTAACATCTCTCCCATCTCCCTTCTTTTTAAAAAAGTGACCCATTAACTCTAAATTTTTCCTTCACATATGTACATATATGTGTGGAATCATCTACAGGGCATGAGCAATCTATCACATCAAAATTGCTATTCAACACATAACATCACCACCAAAGGAAAATGACTTTTCCTGCTTCAGTATTCATCAAAAAGTTTTACTCCTCAGTTTGGAGAAAGGTAGCATCTATCAGCATCTTGTGGCCTCTAGACTATATTTACACATAATTGAAGAAGATAAACTGAGAACCTGATACTAGTCACAGGCCGTGGAGGAAATAGTATAGTTAGTACATTAAAGAGGGTGAGTATGTCCGAATGCCATGGTGACAATCAGGGCATCATCTTATAGTCTGTTCCACTAGAAGCTTGATCAGCTTTCTGATCCTAAGTAAAACAAAATATACATAGTTACACAGTATCAGAAAAGATATTTCTAAAACATACTGAAAATGGAATTCAATTCTACTCCAAAAAGTTCAAACTATTACTTACTGAGAGACAATTCAATAAATATCAAGCAAACATGGCACAAATGGGATCTAGATTTTTCTTATATTTCTAATTTTCACATAATCAATTTCTGAGGTTTACCATCATATTAAAATCTATATTATGTTTAAAAAGCAAAGAAGTTAATATATTTGTCACCTTAAACAAATATTATTTATTTGAGCACAACACAAAAATGTCCTCTGGCAATTATTATTAATTCTTAATAATAATAACAACTATTTTTGTTACATTATATTTAAAATAATCACTGTTATTTGTGACTCATTCTGAAGCAACTGTGACTATCCTTTAAACTGATCAAAAGCTTTTCTGTATTTCTCCCATGGAAGCTATTGAAACAGATATTGTAGACCATTATATTACTTGCTTATTTGCATGAGCAAAAGAATACTAAACTATTGACATTGCTAAATTTGAAGAGAGTGAAAAAGGAATTATAAATATTATAAATGCTATTTTATAATAAATTTCAAATATTTTCCAAGAGATGTGTCAATGGTTATTCTTTATATCTTAAATAGTACTACATATTTTAAAGCCACCTTTAAAAACCTATTATTTTGTGAGCTAGAGAGATGTTTTAACAATTAGAGTACTTGTTGCTTTTGCAAAGAATTTAAGTTATGTTTCTGCCAACCACAATGTGGCTTATAATCATCTGTAACCTCAGTTCCAGAGGATCAGACACCCTCTTCTATCTACCCAGGGTTCTGCATACATATGATGCAAAAAGATAAATGTAGGCCAAATACTCAAAAAAGCATGAAAATAATATAAATTAGCCTTTAAGATGCAGTAAATTTACATTAAAATATGCTGCTTGAAACTTTGTTTACTCTTATAAATTTTAATTGTACTAAACAATAGAAAATTACAAAATTATGTTTTGACTGGGAATATGTTGGTCAACAGATTTAATTCATATACAAATTTATGATTTTTAAATTATAAAGTCTATGCTTTCTCTTGCTAATACAACACAATTCTACTTTATTAATGTTCATACAGTGAAGATAATACTAAGAAGAGGTTTAGACCATATAGACATTATCCTGGCTTTACATTATCCAATTCTTGCTAAGCCATGGTGTTGTTATAAGAGTCACATTTAAAAGCCTGTTCCTCGTTAATTAAGGAACCATATAAATGCATGGTGAATAATTTTATTGTTAGAGCCTATATTTCCTGCAGCAGTATGCTGCCATAACAAAGTCTGTCTCTGCAATAACTGCTGATTGCTGGATTGATTCATAGAAAATAAAGGAACTGTATCATTTTGAAAAGCTGGCTAATCCTTTAAATTTGCAGTATTCACATTTTATTATATATGGATAGCAGACTTTTGATAGCCTTAAGATATAAACATTGTTTAAAATTGTCATCTTTCTAGTTTTTATGTTTCTAATACATGTTGTGACAAATGCAAGGGTAGAAGCTAGAATAACACTGATTTCTCTTTGTATTAAAGAATATAATATAGATAATATATAATAATCATATAGGTAAGTATTGCCTATAAAAATGAAAAGTGTTTAAGACATGCTCCTGCATCATGAATACTCTGTCACTTGTCAATAATGATGTGCACATGCAATTTTCATTCTTTATACCTATCAGAGAACTTGTGAGGTTTCTTCTTGTATATAGAATGCTTATGTGGATCAAAAGAATACAGGTAACTGACTTGAAATATATTTCTCTGATATAAAACTCACAATGAACATTCTGAAAGAAATCTTGTTTTGTCAAGCATTTATTTAAGTTTTCTGTGCTTTGTTCATTCTCTCAAATATATATTCCTGATATTAACAAATGTTAAGTAAGTAAAGACATTTTCTAAAGGAAATTAGTTTCAACAAAGAATCAACTGCCTATTTGATTGGTTGTTTAAAAAATTCAAAAGCTATATGTCGATTCTATAGTAAAACATATTATTTTATATTGTAATTTTCATTTACACTCACTATTTTATCAGTTTTTAACAAAGAGAACAGAAAAGTTATTTTTCAAAATTACCAATATTTATGTATTTTGGATTCCAGATATAGGTAAGCCAGTCACTGTCAGCAGGCTAATACTATTAAAATGGGCCACCATTGAAGAAAAAGCTGTGGTTATCTGATATCCATATGTAATTAGTCAAGCAAAATAACACGTCATATTAATAATAGAAGATATTAAATTTCTAAGTTGTGTATTTTTTATCTAGTTACTATAAAACATGAATTTTGTTGAAGGAAAAACTGAGAAAAATTTGGAAAGATAATTCAACCCACTGTCAATTGTTTGCCTTGGAATCTTTTGCCTATCTACTGATGTTGAATTAAAGTTTAAGTTTATTAGACAATAGTGTATAGACTTACATTTTTCAACACCTTATACCAAGTTGATCTATGTTCTTTATAAACCAGCTAATATGTATGTGTTTACCATTTGTCTGATTCCAATGAGACAGAAGACAATTATATATTCCAACTTACAATAAACAGGCTCATTACTTTCATATATAAAACAGAGGACCAGAAAAGTCCAGGATTCATGATGAGCCAGTCTTTGGAAGCTCAGAAAGCTACACAGAAAGCAGTAGGCTCACCCAACTATGCCCCACTGGCACTGAACAAAGAATCAGCACCTGCTATTGCAGGAATTAACAACTCAGGAGCAAAAGAACCGACTGGGGAAAGCTTTGAAGTGTGACCTGCTTCTTAGGAGTCAGGAGCTAACCTTAACAGTTCTGAGCAGTTCCTGCCTCTCTCAAGATACTCTATTAGCATGAAGGAACATTTACAAATTTGGACTCTTTTCAATACTTCCTTATCAGATGATAATGCATTCTCATAATATGCGACTGATGTTTGAAGTATGAGCAAGAGAAAAGTAGGTGGAGTGGGGGATAGAAGTGGGAAGCTATCCAAGACTCCTCCAGCATCTGATTTTATATAAATTGCAATCATGTACATATCAATATAATTATTCTCTCTATGGCAACAAAACTACTGAAGGCAATCGGGAAACCTGAAAGTTAAGTTTGAATACTGGATAAAGTAACACAGAAGAAGAAGATAAATACATTGCAAAATGAAATTGAGTGAGAATATTCAATTTTGGAGTATATATAATCCAGTTACAGATACTTAATTAATGATACAAGAGTATTCCTAACAGTCAATTGAGATCTGTAATAAAAAGTGCCATTTTTTTGAGTATAGTACTAATTTAGGACACAATAACATCACAAATAAAAACAGTATTAAGGTAAAATGAGAGAAACAGATTCTATTTCCAGTCAAATCTCTGACAAGAGATTTAAAATTCATGAAACTTTAGAAAGTCATTTCATCTTGATAGACTATATCTTGTAGTTGACATTAAGTCAGCTGAAAGACTGGACAAATTCTGGGACATAAAGTTTCTACAACTTACATATTCCATTTTCTCTTTATTACATGGCACTGTGTTTTATGCATTTGTTTCTCCACTGTTTTACTGGAGAATTGTCTGATCTTTATCACTGCAGCTTTTTTCTGTGTTCATTTTCTTCTCATTCCAAGCAATTTGAATTATCCCTCTCCACCGAAACTGTAGCCTTGATAGTTTTTCACAAAACACTCCAAAATATCCTCAGATGCTCTTGAATCTGAGCTTCAAAGAAACATTGAAAATTCAGCGAGTGACTCCTTTACATCTCTGCCTTCAGTTTACACATTGCCACCATTATATTGTGAATGGCTTTGATGATAGCTTTGAGTACTGATTTTATCACTCCCACATCTCAGTAAAAACGTAGCTAGCATATGAATGTAAAGTAGTACTTATCCATTGAGTTGCTGTTGTGTTGAACTATATAGGTCTTACTATTTGGACAAGAGAGTCTCGCCTGAATCTATTCTAAATCCCAATAAAAATATACTATCTTAATTTTCATAATAAATATATCACTTTCATATTTAATGTGTGCATATTCAATATTGTTTGTATTTAGTAGACAATACATGTCTGTTTCCTTTGTAAGGATGTTATATTATTATATTAAATGTTATATTAAATTTCACTATGTATTTTGGTTTTATTAAAAACACAAATATTTTAGTACACAGAGCCAAAATGTTGTCTGTCTTAGTGAAGGCTAATAAAATAGAAGATAATACACAATTGGTAGAATAGAAAAAAGAATAACAGATCTTAAAGAAAGTCCTGGTATGAAAAATATGTTAATTAATTAAGAAATTTGAAGGCATGTCCTGAGAATGTGGCCCTACAAACAACTGTCTATTTTCTATTCTTTTTCACCTTTTTCTTCACTGTTTCCCCACCCAATTTCCCATACCCATACCCTCTCCTACCTAATTTCCTCCCCTCTCCACTTCTAATATATATTGTATTTCCACTTTTGAGAAAGATTCAATCATCCTTACTTGCCCACTCCCCTTTGCCATATGACTTTTTTGGATTTGTGGACTTTAACATGGTTATTCTCTATATTATGACTAATATCTACTTATAAGTGAGTACATACCATGAATGTTCTATTGGATCTAGGTTTCCTCATTTAGGATAATATTTTTTAGTTGCATTCATTTGCCTGTAAAATTCAAGATGTCCTTGTTTTCAATAGTGGAATATTATTCCATTGTGTAAATAAACCAAATTTTTATTATCCATTCTTCAGTTGAAGGAGATCTGAGTTGTTTCTTGTTTCTGGTTATTATGAATAAAATTGCTATGAAAATAGTTCAGCAGTTGTCCTTGTCGTATGGCCAAACATCTTTTGGATATATATCTAGGAGTGGTATAGCTGGGTCTTGAGATAGAAGTATTCCCAATTTTCTGAGAAGTTGTCAAATTAGTTTCCAAAGTGGTTGTACTCCCACCAACCGTGGAGTAGTGTTTCCTTGCTCCTCATTTTTGCCAGTGTGTGCTATCCCTTAAGGTTTTTTTTTTTTTTTTTTTTTTAATCTTAGCCATTCTTATGGGTGTATGAAGGAATCTCAGAGACCTAGGAGGGGAGTAGGGAGTCTATAGGGATGACTGTACCTTAGACTCCTAGCAGGTGGGGATATGGTTCCTGAAATGGCCACCTCCTATAGCTATGAAGGACTCCCAGCTATAAGGACAGCAACACACCCACAAAAACTTCTACCCTACATTTGCCCTGCCTACAAAATCTGCAAGAACAAAGATGGAGCAGAAGTGGAAGGAACGGTCAATCAATCACTGGCTGAAATTAAGACCCATCCCATGGGCAAGAACCAATCCCTGGCACTATTAATGATACTGTATTATGCTTGCAGACAGGATACTAGCATAACTGAGAGTGTCCACCCAGCAGCTGATGAAAACACATGCAGAGAAACATAGCCAAAAATTTGATGGAGCGAGGGGAGTCCTGTGCAAAAGTTCTAAGAAGGATTGAGAGTCCAACATAGTATAGGGACCCTAAGGGAAGACAACAGAGAAAATTAACCTTGACCTTTGGGGGCTTCCAGAAAATGAATCAACAACCAAAGAGTGAGCATGTGCTGGAACTAGGCTCCTTGCACATATGTAGCAGATATGCAGCTTGGTCTATTTACATGTCCCAAACAACTGGAATGGCATCTGCCCCTGAACCTGCTGCAAGCCTATGGTTCTCATTGGCTGCATTGTCTGGCCTCAATGTGAAATGATACGTCTAGACCTTCATTGATATGATGTGCCAGGGTGAGTTGATAGTAGGAGGTAGGGGATCCCCATTCTCATAGGAGACAGGTGGGATTGGGGGAGGAACTCTGTGAGTCGGGTACTTAAAATAGAGGGAGTCTGATATTGGTATATAAATTGAATAAATAAACTAATGAAAAAAGGAATTAGACAGATATTTAATTATAAAAGAGCAATTAATGAATGACCAATATAAAATATATAAAATTCACCTAAACCATCAAAATTCAAAACCTAGAAGACAAAATAATGAAATTAGAATTACATATGCCTATATTGAACATTTACTGAGAGACTGGTGACATTATGTCTAAAAATAGTTATTCATGGACAACCCCAGGTAACATGGAAGTCTGGTAAATATGTTCAATATATTTCATATGTTATATATATTAAACAGTATATCTCAATATATAAAATAAAATTTTAATATTTAAGATAAGCGTGTATACACACACAGACACACACACACACACACACATATTCTTTACAATATCTTGACTATTGTATAGAATAAAGAGATAACAAAGTTTAATTATTTGAATCTTTAGAGAAGATATGTTAAAAAGTACTTTGCAAATTATTTTTGAGTAATATGCCAGTGAAATGAAGGAGGAGAATTCTATTAAAATAGGTGAAGATTGAAATCAGATCTCAAGGAGAGCATGGCTAGCTCAGCAAAAGTTATCATGGGCTACTGTTAGGTTCTGACTAAAAGATTACCCACAATGGATAAAGATAAAAGAACAAGAGTGCTCATTAGACAAACCCCATATTCTTTGAGAACATGTATATATATATATATATATATATATATTATATATATGATAACCCATTTATTGGTAGGTAGAGATCTGAACATGAATGCTAAAGCAGATTCAAAGATGCTTTGTTGCAAAAATTTGAACTGTAAAAATGGGCTTGTTTATAAGTAATTACTGAATAATGGTTGCCATCAGGAAAGTAAACATTAATATTCAACAAACTTGTTATTATCTATCCAGCATAATATCTTTGCATCTATGAGTTTTACTTTAAAGAAACTTGTAAAGGCAATTGAATCTTCAGAGATGTGATGCAAACACAAAAGGTATGTAAGTGCTGTTGGCAATTGTAGTTTATATGTGTCGTCCAATGAGATATTGTTATATAAGACTAGAGTAAGGAGGAATGCATGCCATGTGATGTAATTGAGAAAGCAGTGAAACTATTCTTAAAGTAACTAATCAGCAGTGGGATTTTGTTATTTTGTTGTTGTTGTTTTGGTTTTTTTTGCTTTGGATTATTTTCATTCTTCCTGAAAGTTAATTATACATCAGAATCAGGCAAGGATTCCACATGGAAGGAGACATTCGCTATACTCTACAGTTAGGAAGTAACCTCTTTCAGCTGTGCACTAAAGTTACAAGGCAACCATTTTCACCTCTCTTTAGATTTCTAATTTGATCATCGTTCATCTTCCATCTTAAGCAGAAGTGGATGATCACACTCTTTTTTTTTTTTTCAATTTCTCAAAAACTGATATTTGTTTTATCCTCTATATACTTCTTACAAAGGTCTTCTCTGGCTACAATCTAATCATATGGTTTAGCTCTTAGTTATCATCAATGCCACTTCTTTTTTGCAGCAGAAATAATGACAGAAAGCCACAAACTGTCAAAATGAAGAGAACGATTAACCATGGCTAGCCCCATCAAATACATATATAATACAACCACTACATCTAAGAGGCAGTGAATACCTTGGACGCGAGAGGACAATGAATGTACAAGCCAGGGAGAAGTATGTCTGAGGCTACATAGTGTCATCTATGTGACTGAGAAAGATAGTCGTGAAATCTCAAAAACAGTGTCTCAGAATAAGACTTTATGGGCACCTACTGACAAGCCAAGTTGGAGGGAGGAAATCTCTCGAGCTCTCTTTGTCACATTAAACGAAGTGTCAAGAACTCGATAAAGTTTAAATTCATATAATTCCAATTTCCATGTGAAAGCATATCTTTCATAAGTAAGACATGAAGCTATTTATTTTATCCTCTTCCTTATGTACTAAAATTATCTATAGAAAAATATTTATGTCATAATAGTTGAAACTTTACAGTATTCTGTAGCCTGTCTTTTTTTTTTTTTTTTTTTTTTACTTTGTGTGTTGATTTTTTTCTTCTACCTTTCTCTACATCTGTTCTACCCTGTCAACTTTATATTTTAGATAGGATAGAAAAAGGCTAAAGGGGAAGGGAGTGATGGCATTGTTAGACGACTTTGGACAGATTAAGGGCATTGAGTACCTTGGCACAAATTTGACCTTTACAACAGGATATCTAATTTCTTCT